>VWZY01008428.1:88447-100643 GCA_013399075.1 Chloroceryle aenea | reverse complement strand
TTGGACTTGATGATCTTCAGAGGTCCCTTCCAACCCCTAACACTCTGTGATTTTATCTCCTTCAAATTCATGGGACAGTCTGTCCTTTCTTTGTAATTAAAATGAACAAGATTTCCTTTCCTCAGGTAAGAAGTTCGTCTTAATTAAGCTGGTCACCATCTTCTGGAGTTGACTAGCAAAACAGTAACAATCACCCAGATGAAACAAACAAAAATTTCCTTTATTTACATAACTGACTGGCCTCCTTCATTGTTAAACATCTCCTTCCTGGATCTTGCTCACATATCCTACATTTTGCATCAAGTACCACTGTTGATGCACAGACTGCATCAGATCTCTCCCGAGACACTGTCCCTCCAGAATGAACCACGCCACAGAGACTTAGGTCAGCCACTTTGTCCTGTGCATTCTGCAACACAAGCAAACTCCTCCAACCACACAACCTCCTCCAGCCTTTACCTCTGTTCAGCTTAAGGAGCTGTGCAGTTACCTGCAGCTTGTTTTACACTGCCTCCTTTAATGTTACTGTTACTGCAAAACACTTGGGATGCTTTTCTTCTTTCGTACCACAACAGCACCAACAAAAAAAGTCTTAAATCATATATGGAAGTAGTTTTGGGTAGCACTGCTCTTTAGTCCAGCAAAATCTACCATTAATTAGGTCACAGGTCACCATTTGGGCACGTGAGCTGGTACGAGATGCCAGTGCCAGAAACACCCACCTTCCTCGGGCATTGCTTTGTCCCATCAGCACCTCAGGGGCAGTGGGGCTCTAAGGATGCCCCACCATCAACGTAACAGTAAATGACAGGCTACTGAAGCACAGAAAAAGGTTGGTTCAGATAACACAGCAAAATTCCCTGTAGGAGTCTGGCTAGCCACCGGCCATCAAATCACCTGGAGGGCACCTGCAGTGATGATTTGGACTCTGCTGACATTGCTCGCTGTGAACTTTCGCTCTGGGACAGGTCTTTGATTTACTGCCTTCCTTCAGCTTTCCAAACAAATGATATTAGGGCTTAGGAGTTACCACAGAAGTAAAAGCAAAACCTTGCTGGAAACAAAAGCTTCAATTTCTTAATTTTCCTCTTTGCTTACGTGTGCAGCACTGACGTCATTTTCATGGAGTTATTTTCTTTCACAGGAGAGGTTAAATAAAAAGCCTTGCAACCACTGCTCAGGTCTGCAGCACTGGTACAGCCTCCCCACTGCTGCACACGGGGGTAGGTACTGCTCCCTGGAACAACTCGGGCTGCCAAGTCAGTACACCCATGAAATCTCACTGAAAATGGAAGGTGGGAAATTTTGCAGCTGTTTTCTTGTGGCAAGAAGAGGGACCTTAGGAGAACATGCTGATGAATGAGGTGTTGGTCTGCCTTCTCATTCTCATCCCCTCCTTATAAGATGTGATTAATAAATGAGGTACGATACTGTTTGGAAGTAGCTTAGAGGAAAGAAAAAAACACAACAAAACAAAGAACAGATCGGGTAAGATCAGTGTGCCCTCACGTCTGTCTTGTGTCTGACAATGGCGAGTCACGAGATGCTGAGAGGGGAGTGAGGGAACACTGCTGAAACCAGTTGTGGCTAAACTCATCCTCTGCTAAAAACTCTCCTCCTCATCCCAAACACTCTGTTTAACCTTGAAGCACATGGTCAGGTAAGACTTCGTGATTAATTCTGCACTGCCCATAAACTCCTCATTTTTATAACTGTAAAGATCTGCTACTTTTGCAGCTTTTCTTTTTTGAGAGAGTCTACAACAGCTTAAATTTTGGTGCAGATCAGAAATAAAGATATTCTTTATTTCTGTAGCTGGATTATCCTGTAGGTTTGAACAAAATTATTCTGTAGAATAATTGTGATTGTAATTTGAAAATATTACTGGAAAATCATTTGAACAAGATTATTCTGGAGGTTTGAACAAAGGAGTTTATTTTACTCTAAATTGTGGTGTTTGCTTTTGCATCCTGATCTGTTGATGATTTCATCCCTTGAACTCCTTGCTTTATAGGTTTGATCTTAATCATGACCTCCATGCGGTCATCACATTGTTCCATCTTTAATTACCTTGGTAGAACTGGAGTGCATTAGCACAGTGATATGCTGATTTAAGTGCCTCTTTGCTTGCTCATCCTCTTATTCTTTAACTTATCCCCTTATTCATTAACTCACACATCATTTGTGGTAACCCTCTGCATTCACAGAAGCCACTATCTCAGGCACCTTAGACTCTTAAGTCCCATTTTGGATAGGGCTTCCTGCACAGGACAGGGTTTCATGCCTAACTGACAGATACTGTCTGTTAGGCTGCAGATTATCAATATTCCTGACTTCTGGATAGAAAATAGGAAGTAATCTGATGAGCGTCAGGTTTGGTTCATGTCATGATGCACCTGGTGTCAGGATCCATCATGAAAGATTCAACAGATGTACTCTATCAATCAGATTTGGTTTAGTCAGCAGCCACGACAAATTCTTTCACTGCATACATTTGCTCCCCCTGGGCTGCAGCAGCTTTCTGGGATTAGCTCTATATGTTCTGGTCATGGTTGCACATCCCATTTCTGATCAGTTCACAACTGGTTAGAGCTGTGTAGTTGCCAGACAAAGCAAATGGAATACACCTCCCGTTGGCTGCGGAAATAACGGTGCATTTCAGCAAACCCAACACAAGGCTACAGTTATTAACCCTGCCAGTCTCCAGTAGAAATATTTTTTAATCTAAGGTGGGACAGGCTCATAAATAATTTACAGGGAGTTATGACTTTGTATTATCTGAGTAATATATCTGAGAGGAAGGACTAGAATCAGTGGTGTGGGCTATTCCCCACTGAGATCTGTAATAAATTTCTTACATTATAATCTGTTGTGAAAAATATTCTGGTTGTCATGCTCCATACACTGAAAGCATTCTAAGTGGCCTGCCACCGAGTCCCCCTTGGATGATAACACTGTCCAAATTTCTCATCATTTCACACTTTCACTCCATAGCTTCATGCTTCTTATAGCTCGCTGCTATGAAAATGATTTTTAATGGAAAAGATCTGACAGAAACTTTATGCTTCCTTGACAAAATTTTTATTGGCCTGAATACTGGAGCATTACTGACGTAGCTTTGGACAGGCAGCTATGAGCTGAGGAATTGCTTTGGGAGGGGGGCGGGGAGGAAGCTTTTATTGCTGTCCTTATATCTCTGAAATGAAATGCCCTCAGAGCAGAGGGAGGATCTTGGATGCTGCTATCAGAGAACAGTATGATCCCTTGAGGCTTATCACTACCCTCACACCGTCAGCAAGAAGAGAAGTCACAGCTCCAAGTTTTCTCCACGAGTTTAATCCACACCAAATCTCATGCCCCTCAGCCACCATAACAGAGAAATGCCCCCTAGTCTTGTAGTCATCCTTACAGTGGGAAGTGGACAAACCAGACTCCTGAACACATGGGCTCATTCTCTGCTCTGTCCCTGCTGAACGTGGGATCGGGCTCACGGCACCTCCTTGCCATCAGCAGCCTGGGGTGCTGAAGCAGAGCTGTGAGCATGCCAGCTGAAACCACGGGTGAAGGCAAACAGCACTGATTACTGGCTGTCCTCACTACTGACAGCCATGGTTGCCCCCTCATCTTTGTCCTTGCTCCCTACAGCAGCATGCCTTTGCACACTGCTTTCTGCTGACACAACGATTTCAGAGCAACACGAGAGAAAAGACAAAAAGAGATTAAAAAACCCCAAAACTTACAGACAATTTTTGCAGCAGTAGGACTGTGGCAGCCAATGTTTAACTTGCCTAAGCTGCTGTGGAACTAGGAGCTGCTTGGAGCTCCAAGGAGAGTACAGAGGCAGTTACCAGGAGCTAAGCTGCCTGGCCAGGCCAGGTATGATGCCTCCCCCTGTTTTCTGCAACTGTCATAGTGTTCAGGAAGGGGCTGCACACAGCAGTCCATGAGCTTGACAAGATGGGACAGTGGAAGATGGTTTCACCCATTTCCCACCACCGCCAGGCTTAGTGCACACGCTGTCCTCCAAAACCCACTGCTCCAAACCCTTTGCTCGGGGCAGGTCTGGAGGCCAACACTCCCTGCTCAGTGCTGAGGAAGAGAGACATGCTGACAAACAGAGACAGGACTGTCCAGCCTCTGAACAACGCTGTGTGGAATCCTCCCAAGAGGAGGAACCAGAACCACTCTGGTTTCTGGTAACTGTGCATGACCATTCCTACCACATTAGTAACCAGCAGCACCTCCAAGTAGGTGAATTTTATTTGAGACAAACTTAGTAACAAACCTCAGCGAGGTAAGCACATTAATAACCAGCCTGACCTTCAGAAGTTCTGACTAGTTCCTGCTGTTCCAAGAAGTAGAACATTTACTTACTTTCGCCAGGAAAATTTCCATGCTGAAGTCTAACACTCTGATGCAGCCTAAAAATGTTAGGTCTGGATTTATAGAAGTATTTAAAGGCTTAAAGATGCAGATACAGATGGTAGCAGAATTCTGAAAAATGCCTAAGTACCTAATATTATGAAAATCCTCTGAAAATCTGCCTAGTTAGATATCTATACCTTAAAGTGCTTAATGCTGAATTGATCAAAGTTCACAGTCCCCAGCACTCCCTTACAAATACTGCTAAACATCTGGCCTTAAGGAGCCAATGGCTCAGACCCTGAGAAGGATTTACATGCCTGTAAGACATGTAGATACTTTCCTGTCTTAAATCTGGCCCTTGGTGTACACATTGCTGTCTCCCTGCTTGCTTTCCTCTGGTGCTGTTCTGCACTTAATGCTGTGCATATGAAAATTCTAATGTTATCTTGCTGGCATCTGCAAGCTGAAAAAAAAAAAAAAGATAAACACTTTTTGATACAGCCAGATTGACAGTAATTAAAATTACATGCTTAATCAAAAGAGTTACATAAGGTGGCACACTGTATAGAGGCCTCTCATTGTTCCCTGAGTATATGTTGACCTAGTAGGAATCAGTATCTATTGAAACAAAGGTTAATTAAAATTTCTAAGCAGAATTTACAACAGTGAACTGTCCCTCAAGGGGCTCCTCAGTTGTATGAAAAGTATCATTTACTAGGAAAAATACTTCAGAAACTTCAGCTAAGAACTAAAGAGCTTGCAGCTCCATCCCTTAATTCAGAATATGACCTTTTGCTCTAAAGACTTCTAACGTATCTCCTAAGACTTGCAAAGACTCTCACTTCTTGCACTCAACGTGATTGACTCAGCTTTGCAAGATAAGGATAACACACGGTCATTTGATTCACTCAACGCAGTTCAAATGGCAAGAGGGCAGTCATTTATCTTAAAAATTGCTTGATGAATCTCAACACCGCTTCCCAAAAAATCACTTACTAAAAGCATTATTTCCCTCTTGCCTCGTGAGCAATGGCACAAGCCTGTTTATCTCACTGCTTGCCATACTGTGGATTACAGCGATGTAACATTTTCGACAGCTATTAGAGGCACTCCTCTGTCAGTAGCCGAGCGCTCTCATCCCGTACCTGCAGCCAGCTCAGGCACGTTGCTGTATTATGAGGAGATTAAAAAGGAAATTATTGACTGCGCGCCGCCCCCTGACAAAGCCAGGCACCCATTACTCAAGGCTGGCTCTTCCCTCTCCCAGCAGCACTCACGGCTATGACAACAAAACAGGCAGTGCCTACAATGAAGAGCTGCTCACGGGAATGGCAATGGTAAAACCAGAGGAGGTGCAGCAGCATCTGATCACAGCTGAAAGGCCTTCGCTCTCCTGGTCTTGTTACGGGTGCTCAGGGGATATCCAGCCCCTTTGGTGTGAGTCAGTGGTCTGAGGTTGAGTGGATCCAAGCGCACCCGTCAGGAAGCAGCCACTTGGACACCTGTCACCAGAACCCAATGTGCTGAAAGCCCAAAGCCCAGATTTACTCTCTTGACAAGCTGTGTCACAACAGTTGCTTCGTGCTGCCAGCATTTCTATGTCACCAGCAGGCCCATCTGGAAAACAGAAACTGTATTTCATCACAAACGCTGAGGGTTTGACATTTGGTTCTGTTCCACAAGCAGGAGGATATCAGGAACTTTCATGGAAAAATCATGAAGCAACATGAAAGCTGAAGATGCTTTTCCAAAACAGCCAAAAGCAATTACCTGAGATAGGAGACACAAAGCAGGAAAACACAGAGGACTACAAATGGAGCTGAATGCAGTCGGGCTGAACGCCCACAAGCTACTGAATCAGCCATTTTCCCCCTATCAATGCTTAAGTGTCCATTTATTATGGACACTTTTCCCCCTATCAATGCTTAAGTGTCCCAATTATGTTAAGCAGATCTTTATGTCTGGCAACTGTTGGCACAACCACTAACTAATTAGCTGCTTCTCTCACCACCTCCAGACAGAAATATCATCTTGAGTCTGAAGTAAACCTGGTTTTGAAAAAATTTTGATGAAGAGCCTCATCAAGCCTTTGGATTTGAGAGGGGCTTTTCTCCTCTTCTCAATACCAACTGGAACCATCAAGAAATGTCACTGGATAGATTGAAAGGTGGTCAGGAGGAGAAACCAAGACTAGCATAAACCTCAGCAGCAATATAAAAAGCAAGAGAAGAGCAATTCAAGGGAATTTATGTTTTCATTTATTATCGTAGTACCTTTCTCTACTCAGAGGGAGATTGAAAATAAATGACACGCTCAAGTGAAATACTGAAAGGATCAGGGTTTTGTGTTGTGAATATAAAATCACGCCTCCTTTAAAGTATTCTGGGAGAACGAAAGCTTTAGATGAAATTCTGTGTTTTCATTATCAGATGAAAATCCCGCTGCAATACCAACAGGATGTACATGTTGGAGTTGAGAGGAGACAGTTCTAGGACGATTTACTTTAAATCACTTGTCCCACTCCTCACTGCTAAGTCTACAGCCAGTCTACTGGCTGAGAAGTTAACCCCATTAGGGAGTTCTGTGCTGAGAGGTTTAAGCTATGAAGTATGAAACTGCACAACTCTTGTCTTAATTCACAGATGGATCCAAAACTGCTTAAAAGCACGGAAGTAATTATATAGATTTGGACCAAGAGTTCTACCAGGATCCCATCTCTGACAACAGCCAGTACTGATGTGTAGAAATACAGATGAGAACACTGACTCTGAGAGAGATATTTCTCCTAATAATGGCCATACACACTTTAAAAATCTCCTCAGAGGGATGCTACATGGAGACTGTGATGTTTACTGGTCAGAGATTGACAACAAACTTCTCTACTGCTGATTCCAGAGCATCCTGAAGCACCAAGTTGATGAGCAGATTAAATATACCTGATACTAATCCTAGGCAGATTAGTCTGTTCTCAGGGAATTCAGCACAGTATGGGGCATTTTACCAGCCAGCCAGCCAGGTGAATACACTAACAGGGGTTATCTGCATGTCTTTCACAAGCTACCTCACCTCAATTCCAGTTTGACTGCTGAAGGGCTGACTGGTGTGGAGAGGTGACTTCTGCAACCTCTGTAGATCTCCAACTCTGGGCCATCTCCTTGGTGACCGAGGAAGGAGTTTGAGATGGCAGGGCATGGCGTGAAGGAGGAAGAGGTCTCACAGTCATTTGCCACTGCTTTACAGCTTCTGTATTTTATGGCCTACGCCATGGAAAATGTGGTCTCCCTCCTCCTCTACTGGTTTGCAGATCAGAGATGCTTATGTCTCTGTTTCTGCTTCAGAATAACGACCCTTGCCCTCCCACGGCTCACAAATGCCCTGAAATTGCTCGGTTCAAAGCCTGCTGTAGATCTAAGTGAGGTGAGTTACAAAAGCTGTCTAAACCAGGCTGAATTTGATGGCCCTCCAAGCCCTCTGCAAAAGCCATTTACTGGGCAAGCTGATAGGTTTCCAGAGATAATGGCAATTAATGCAATGACAGTTTGTGCGTGTGTAGCTGAGCCACTGGCTGGCCAACTTCATTTGCTGCTGCTGAACAACCACTTTCTAGAGTTGCTGAGTATATTATGCTGTTTGAAGGTCTAGGGCATGTCATCGTGCCACGAACTCCTGGATTGGCATTGTACTGTGCTCCGAAAGGGAGCAGCACAGAAACAATCAACACAGGCTCACAGAGTCACTTGGTAATGCTCCCAAGAGAAATCAGCCCACACTGAGCTCTGGGCTGCTGTGATGTGACAGCTACTGAGACACCAAAAGCCACCATTTGGGGGATTTCTGTCCTCCTGTCACAAAGCTAAGTGTGAAAAGCACAGGAAAGATTAACAATCCCATTAGCAAACAAGGACTACAGACTTCTTGGCTTATGACCAATAACCCTGGCAACCATGCTTACTGGGGTGGATGTCCTAGACCCACACTGCTCCTTAAACCCCTGCCATTTGTAGGGTCTAAACAGATGCAAAATGAGCTAGACAGGGGACTAAGTTGGGGAGGTAGATTCACAACAGGCTGGGAACATTCCTGCACTGCCCCTGAGTTCCACAGATTTTACAGACATGGAAATAAAGGTCTGGTTGCTCTGCCCTGATGCACAGACAGCTGTGACCACTGTCAGGAGGTAAGAACACAGGCTATGGGTAAAACAAATAATAAAAAACCCCAAACCTTACTTCTACTCAGGGCTGGAGACAAAACCATTCTTCAGACCCACTTTGTTACTAAATCCAGAACGCCCAGGAAGAGCCAATGGCCTTTTTATTCCTACACAAAACGTGGGTTGTATTTTACAGGTCCAAGCAGAAAAGAGAGGGTGAGAGCACCTCTCACCTACCCCGCACTGCCGTGGAAGGCTGCCTTCCCAGATTCCATTTAGGAACTCCTACAGGGACCAGTTGAGTTTACTGCCTCATTGTGACCCCAGGATGCTGTGGCTGCTTTAACAAAACGAAAGGGAAGTTGATGTGTCTAAGTGTGTAGCAGATCAGTAGCAGATTGAGAGCCCAGACCACTGTCTCCCAGTAAGAAACCACTGAGAACAAACAACCACAAGAAGAAGAAACACTGAGAAACCACAAGAGAACAAGCTGTAAAGTCCTCACACTGTTCCATATCCACCTGTATTTAGCACAGCTATTTGTGTACCTCACCACAGTGCTTTGCACTCAAGGAGGTATGCCTGAGGTTTTTTACATGACGAATCAAAATCCATCCCTGGAGTCCTCTTACCTGACACTGATTGGAACACAAACCCAGTATTCTGATATACTCCACGTGTTAGTGCTTATACACTCAGACATACCTGTTAAAGGACGGAGATAAACTGGTTCTCCCTTGCTTTCTGCCAGGTAAGCAAGATTCCCTTTTTCCTTAATAAACAAGCTGTGCTATGATCAACATGGATCATGCATATCCTAGTTTTACAGCTTTGAAGATTTCCCTCCAAACCTTTTCTTATTACATTAAAGTATCACCGAAAGAATCGAAGGTTACTATTTGTATTTGACACAAATTGCTGCTTTGTCTAAATCAAGGAACAGCTTGTTGATTACAGTTTCAAACTCTACAAGTGGAACTTCACAGTACTGCAAATACATCTCCAGCTATTCTACAAATATGTATCATTCACACACTATACACACAGCAACCAGACATGTGGCAGCAAAGATTCACTATCCAGTGATTAGTGGGAAAACCATCTGAAAAAGGACGTGATTTCTAATAGAAATACATGCTATCAGTTATGTTAAAGCTCACTGAAACCACATGTGTGTGCTGCAATTCTGGAAATTAGAGCCTCTTAAAAATAATCTAAATGAAGTTTCTTCATGGGAGTGAGTCAGGTTCAGCTGGAGGTGGCATCCTGAGCTGCCAATCCACTGACTGGAAACCTCAGCACAGCCTCGAGCAGATCCTACCCCGTGCTGGCCAGAAAAAAGCCCACCACATGCCTTTGTCTTTTGATACCACCCTGCACAGGAGAGCAATCTGGGTAAAGAATTCTGATCCCCATCCTCATGCTCTAACCCTACAGTGAACTTTCCTTACCTGTCCCAAGACATCCATCACCAGACCTTGGCTGGCAATGAGATTTTAATGAGGTCGGAGCCCCTCTGTATGACAAGCTGCCTTTCAAGGTTACATGACAAATGTTACTGTCAATGCTGGGGATTACATTCCTTAAATTATATGACAAAATCAAAGAGTATGGAGGGAGATGGTCAGACCTGTCAATACCTGTACGTACGTTTGATTCAATCCTGCTGCTTTTTAAAAGATCTTGCTCTGATGGAAAGGAAAAGAACCTGAGACTGTAAACATCTGCTGGTCTTGTGTGAGTGTTTGTAGGGATAAAACCAACCAGAGTGTGGTCAAAGCCATTCCATATTTGGATGGCTAGATAACATACACAAAACAGCCTTTATTCCAAATCCTTTACTGCACAGGTGACATACACTGTTTAGACTGGAATTAGACTGGAATTGCACCTCCTATTCCCCCGACTATTCCCTCCAATAAAACCAGCATTTCCTCTGGTTGCAGTCACATTCCTTTTCAGTTCTCACTCTACAGACGCTTCTGGCAAGTGAATTTCCTGGCAGGGATGTTATGGAGGCAGCAAGTTTTAATTTAACAGCAGAGAACATCGACAGAAAAGTGTATTTTAAAGCTCATAAACATTACTAGGCATAGCAGAGCCTTGCTTTGCTGAATGCAGTATATAATGAGAGCAATTCTTAAAGTGCTGAGGAACATGCTTACCTTTAAGCACTTTCTGAAGTCCCTTGGAAATCTCTGGTTTAATATTTTCCTGAACTGGAGCCTCCACCTGGGGAGAGAAACAATACCTTGTTATAAATGATGTGTCTAATAAAAATGAATCAGCACAGCTCGCATGTTGATTGTCAATTACATGTAGAGAACTGCTCAGAAAAACTTGCTGATCAAGAAAATACCTTTAGAAATAGTCATTAAAATATTTGTGAACAGCTTCAAGTGTCTAGAGGAAAGAGTACCTGTGAATGTTGAAATGAAAATAGCAAAGAACACATTAAAAAGTTAACACATAAACCACGAGGTGAAACTTCAGGTATTTTATTAATTTCTTTTCTATCAATGAATTCCTTAGCTCTTACTGAAAGGCTATAAAACCTCAAAATTCAGTCTGCTGTTTGAATCACCAGCAGTGCACTTAATGGCACTGGTTAGTTCTGGAGCACTTTACAGTGGGGTGTTTTATTTGACCTTATCTACATTCACCATCAAAAATTCTAATTCATTCTCAGTTACAGCTACTACTCAGAACTGAAGTTGGACAGAATGGATCAGAAATACCGAAGGAAAAATTAAGCCTATAAAAAGCACAGCAAGTAATAGGAAAGAGAAGCAAGATAAATATTCAAATCCGTTTCATGCACACTTCTGAATGACTATGAGTGGAAAGTACCAAAAACGCTAGAATGGCTATTAAAAAAATTACTCTGACCCTAAAATCTGGCCCTCAATCAAGCTGAAAGAATATGCTGACTCAGCACCTTTCTTGGGAGAAGATATTTAAAAGGTTCAAAGACAGAAACATTCAAGTTCCAGTGAAAGCTGAGAGGCTTTGCAAGCCTAATTCTCATTTGGGTTCTGAAACCTTCGCCTGCTTCTTGAGCAGCTGGATAAGATGTTAAATACAAACTAGAAGTTAAATTGCATGGTTGTTCCAGATGCCTCTTTCAAAAAAGCATTTTTGAAGGCACTGCAAGTTTTTGAGGGAAATTTCCTGTTCTAATAGAATTGCGTTGAGCTTTTCCTGAAGGGTAAGGAAGTGGAAAATAGAAAGTATAGGAAGCTGTGCTCAGCCCAGCAGCTGTACAGAGGTTACAATAAACAGGAAAGCAGCCCCCAGGAGACAGAGCAGGGTCAGGAGCAAGAGCAGGAGCCCAAGTAGGAGGCTCCCTCCTCCACAGCAGACTTGCCCCTTTATACAGAGCATGATGTTAATGGGATGGGATAGATGTGTGAGCCAAGGTGGGTCAGCTGACTCCAAAGTGACAAAGGCCTGCAGACCACGGCTGGCCTGGGATTCTGTCCCAGCCAGACCAGGACACCTGAATTCTGGAGAATCTGGGAATGGAGAAACACTCATAGAATCACAGAACATTAGTGGTTGGAAGGGGCCTCTGGAGACCATCGAGTCCAACCTCCCCTGCCAGAGCAGGGTCACCCAGGGCAGCCCACACAGGAACAGAGCCAGGGGGGGTTGGAAAGTCTCCAGAGAAGGAGACTC
>VWZY01008428.1:76843-88395 GCA_013399075.1 Chloroceryle aenea | reverse complement strand
AGAGAGATGTTCCAGTCCCTTCAGCATCCTTGTAACCTCCATTGGATTCTCGCCAGTATTGCCCTGTCCCTCTTGAACTGGGGAGCTCAGAACTGGACACAACACTCCAGATGTGGTCTCACTTATGCAAACACTTCTGAATTCACTAATGTTAAAACTTGAAAAAGATTTTAGCTGACCTTAAGGACACAACTCCTTTCTCTCAAAGTTACAAACAGAGTCCAGCCCACCACGTAGCACACCCTCAACAAGCAGCAGGGAACACTTCAGTATACACAGTAAGATGGGAGCTGTGGCACTGTTTCAGGTTTTTATTCAGTGGGGGCACTTCGGAATGTTTCCAAATCTCTGCAGGGTGGGGGCAAGTGGAAGGGGCCAGGCTCTTGTCAGTGGTGCCCTGGGATAGGACAAGGGGCAATGGGCACAAACTGGAACCCAGGCAGTTCCACCTCAACAGGAGGAGAAACTTCTTCCCTGTGAGGGTGACAGAGCCTGGAAGAGGCTGCCCAGGGAGGTTGTGGAGTCTCCTTCTCTGGAGACTTTCCAGCCCCCCCTGGCTCTGTTCCTGTGTGGGCTGCCCTCGGTGACCCTGCTCTGGCAGGGGAGTTGGACTTGATGCTCTCCAGAGGTCCCTTCCAACCCCACCATGCTGTGATTCTGTGTTCCCCCCTTGTATGAGGAGGTATGTTCAGACATCTCTTGCTCCATCACAAAGGAAAGCAAGCACAGGAGTAGATGGGAGCATGAATAGAAAAAGCAACAAAAAGATTTTAGTGCTGCCTCTAAATCTTGCTGCTGTCTGCTAAACGTAGCAGGTCAGAGCAGTTTGCAGTCTCTTGTCCTGCAGACACCACGGTCAAATCCAAGGCACTTTTTACCACCAAAGACAGAGAGTCGCACTGCTGCTTCCACTGACACTCTCACTGTTGTCTTACAGCTTGGCACCATTTCTCTTCCTATTATATCCTTCCTAAGAGCAAAATATCATTTGTAGTAAGTAGGTGACAAAAGCTTTTGCTTCTTTTAAGAAGGAGAAGGAAATTAGGAAGAAGGGGAATTGGATAATGGCTGTATTATTCATAGGAACGCATACCTAATTTATATAGTGCTGCTTGTATGCCATCTAAAATTGCTATAACTCCAATTAAGCCCATTTAAGTAATGAAAAGGACTACTCTCCTGTGTCTGAATATAAATTTCATGGACTGTTTTACGTATTAGAAAGTAAAAACATATTCCGAGCTCACATAGTCATTTTATAATAATTACTACCCAAAATTTCCAAGGTGCAAAGGTCACCCCAAGCAATATTATTCTAAGATCCTATGACCAGATTTAGAAGTACTGGACAGAATCTTGGGACAAAAATATCAGAGAGATTAAATCTGCATTCCAGCACTGTTTAAAGTCTTTGTCAGTGACACGGAGGGTGGGATCAGGGACCCTCAGCAAGCTGGCCAACAGCATCAAGCTGTGTGGTGTGGCCAACACGGTGGGAGAGAGGGATCCCTCCAGAGGCACCTGGACAGGCTGGAGAGGTGGGCCCATGTGAACCTCATGAAGTTCAGTAAGGCCAGGTGCCAGGTACTGCAGGACCTTCTAGACATTATCCCAAGCACAAATACAGCTGTGTGATGAGTGGATTAAGAGAAGCCCTGCAGAGAAGGATTTGGGGGTTCTGATGGATGAAAAATNTGTAGTGACAGGGCGAGGGGTAACAGTTTCAAATTGAGAGTAGATTTAAATGAGATATTAGGAAGAAGTTCTTCAGCATGAGGGTGGTGAGACACTGGCACAAGTTTCACAGAGAGGTGGTGGATGCTGCATCCCTGGAAGTGCTCAAGGCCAGGCTGGATGGGGCTGTGAGCAGCCTGGTCTAGTGGGAGGTGTCCCTGCCATGGCAGGGGGGTTGGAACTGGATGATCTTTGACCTCACTTCCAACCCGAACCATTCTATGAAAGTACTCAGATGACTGTCTGAAGAAGGTGGAATTTTTTAGCTACATTAAGCAGCCTCCAAAGACTGAGAAATATTTCCAAAAAATCAAGCCCTGTAGGTATCCCTGAACTGGAAATCCATAAAATCTGGTAACAGGCTTAAAAAACTTAGGCATTCGAAGCCCTTTAGAAGATACAGAATAATAAATAAAAGCTTCCTTCAGGTTTTACACGGAATTTTGTTTTTCCAAAAGGATATTAAATGAGGATAAATGACAATCTCAGTCTGACAAATACCATTCACATTGGGAAACAGTTTTGAAGAAGTAACCTGGGTGGTTTTGAAACACAGTGTAAGGAGAGCAGAAATTCATTAAATGATATACTAAATCAATATTCATTTCTACTTTATAACTAACTCCAGAATGCCTCATATATATATTTATATATCTCACATTATTCTTGCTGCCCCACAGACTGGCACATGCTGTTTCAAGCATGCTTCACACAACTCCCACACTCAGCACCACAATTAAGTGTGTGCATAAGCCCGTCCAATATCACCAAGGACACAGAAGGACTGAAAGAACAACTGCAGAAGGAGTAACAAATACTGCAAGTAGCTCTTGATGTAGCTAATGACTCCAACTGCTGTACATCGCATTCAGCTCGAGGAGGAACTCAACCAGCTGCTATTTCTATTAGTAGTATTCACACGTTTGAAGTATTTGCACCTCTTTTTCCATTCCATTAGTACTTTGCTAAGTCATATACAAGTAATTCTCTCTTATTTTCTCTGTTTCTTACCCTATTGCTGGTTTTAGCAGGCCATTTCCCCTTCTAGCCATCAATAGATAAAAGAAAGTTACTGTGTATGGTTACGATGATGTTCTGGAAAGCTTGAGACTTACTCTACTGAATACATCACAACAGGGAAATGTAACATCCAACAAGCAAGGGGAGAAAGAAATGAAAGGTAAGATTGATTAGTGGAGTTAGTTATGCAGAGTGAGGTGTCTCATGGAACACAGGAGCTGTCCCTTTGACTGCTTAGACACTCCAAGTCCTGCAAGTAGTTTCCCAGGAAAGCAAGGGGACTGGAGAGCCAGTGCTGACACACTGCTTGCCTTTGTGCTCCCGTGTGAAATTAAGTCATCCAGACTGGAGAGAGGCACAGGGATACATGTTCCTCATTACTTCAGACTTAACTCTCTCAAGTTCCTGGACTGGTGATTTCACCTTGTCCTGCTTTGTGTGAGAACAGCACTGCCCCTGGTGAGTGCTGTCCCTCCCCAGCTCAGCTCTTCTACCCCCCTGCCCTGGCTGCAGGCAGCAGCTGTTGGCACAGGCAGGGGCTGCTCCCAGCAGGGAGAACCCCCCATGGGCAGAGTCAGGGAGCACAGACAGTGGAAATGAACACAGGCCATATTTTTCTAGGTCTTCTATTGTCTATGACAGCTCAGGTTATCAGGACAACTTTGAATCTTACCCACTCTCCTCAGAAACGTGTGTCCCAATGCAAGGCTTTCTGGGATGGAAGATCCCTTTCCTTCACCTCAATTCCCCCACCATAAATTGTTTAGCTTCATCTTCTCTTGTCCCCTTCAGTCACCACTTGTGTACAGTTGCAATTGTCTGATTATTTCAGCAGTTATGAAAACGAGCTTTCCAGAATCAGAGACACCATCCCAGGCATGAACTCCCACCTACAGCCTCCAGCTTGTTCTTCTTGGAGCAAAGGCAACCTCCAGAGCATTGCAGTTGATCTGTGCCTGCAGGGGTGTTGCTCTAGCCCTCCTTTCAGACCCCCAAACTGGAAGGCTGGCTTTCTGATATAGGCAGGGTCATCAGGGAGGCTCCTCCAAAGGATTTACAGAAAGAAAAAATTCAGCTTCTGCTTCAGCATCATCCTTGCAGGAGCTGAACTGTCTCTACTGCGCACATAGGGCAGCCCAGTCGCTCAGGAGATATGGCAGCCACTAACAGCCCACAGGCTTTGTAGTGAGGTTGTTCAATCTCAGGATTGAGGCATTTCTGTCTTGCTTTTGTTGTGGGTTTTTTTTCAATATATCCTGACTTTTTTTTTTTCCCCCAGAGGGGCTAGAGAGAAAAGCAATGTTTATGAAAAACAGAGTACAGCAGAGCCAGCAAGGAAGAGTGTGAGATGACACATTGTGCTGGGTCTGGCTGAGCTGGGGTTGATGTTCCCCGCAGCAGCCCTCCCAGTGCTGTGCTTTGCACTGGGAGCTGGCAAGGTGCTGCTCACACCCCGGGCTGGNTGCTCGCCCCCCCCTGGGCTGGGGCCCCTGCGGGGCAGGGCTCGAGCAGCACCCAGGCTGTTTCTCCAGCATTCCCCCCGTGGGATGGGGGGACAAGATCTTGGGAGGGGGCACGGCTGGGACAGCTGACCCAGGCTGGCCAAAGGGATATTCCAGACCGTATGACATCAGCTGAACTATAAATCTAGAAAAGTGGGGGACAACCCCTTGTCCCTCAGCACAGCCACTGTGTGTTCGGAGCCCTGCTTCCCAGGAAGGGGCCAGACAGCGCCTGCTGATGGGAAGCAGGGAATAAATCTCTGTTTTATTTTGCCCCCATACTCAGCCTTTGCTTTGCTTGTCATTAAACTGCCTTTGTCTTAACCCACAAGTTTCATCTTATTTTCTTCCCCTGGTCCCACTGTGGGTGGGGGGAGAGTGTCAGAGCTGGGTGGGCACCTGGTGTCCAGCCAAGGCCAAACCACCACACAAATACAGGCACAGCCCATGAAAAATTCAACTATCTTAAAAGAACAAGGTCACACATCCACATCTCCCAGTTTTGGAGGGTGAAGTTGGGACAGCACAGCCTAGAAGGGTGATCACAGGCAATATAAGAGCACAAAACAGAAAGTGGCCTCTATTTATACAAGGAAATACCTGAAATTTAATTCCCAGTCCCACAGGCATGCTTCGAGAATCTAATCTTGCTACCTGAGCCAAGTGAAAGGTAGGGATGGCTAAAATTTAGAGGAGAAAAGAAATCTTAACAAGAAATAGTTATATATTAAATACCCATTAAAATATCACATTTTAGAAGTACAGGAGTGAACAGTTAAGGTCACTCAAGCTGTTAAGAAATGTGATTCTCTCACATTTGTGCCAAGAAAACTTTAAACTAAGCAACACCGCTTTGTATGGTATTAAAAGAGAGGTGGAGAATCAGATACACACATTGATCACGAGACAAATGGATTATAAATAGACTTGTAAGAGGGCAATAAAATCATTCATTACACTTTTTAACTGAAAAGTTGGAGTGAAAAAAGCAGCCAGTGTAATAATTGCTATGAATAGCCACAGCTGGCAAGCAGCTGGATTTCAAATGGGCTTTCTTTCCCAAATGCCAAAAGCACTAATGCATTGCTGTGCCTGGGCCTGCCTGAATGCCAGCTTTGCAGACCCTGCCCGCCAGGATGATACACACAGCACACCGTGTTCACTGGTGGCATCACGAAACACAGGGGACAAGTCTGACCTACATCAGCAGAGCCACCTCTACAAGCAAGGCTTGACAGAACTTTGTGTCCAAGATAAGCCTGTTTCTGAACCTCTCTGCTGGAGACAGAAGGTTCTGAAAGAGGGTGTGAGCTTAACTGAAGTTAAAACCCTGCATCCATATTTTGGGGTAAATACCTTATTGGAAGGACTGTGATTCTTCAGACAGACATACAGCACACAGACCCACCCTCCCAGCCAGCCTAAGAGAGCATGATCTGCTCAAACCAGCAAAGCTGCAGGGATTTACCCCGAGGTCTTCTTCCCTCACACTAAACATCTTCCTGCAGTTACCACTGCCTTTATCAGCACCTCCAGAAGCGAGCGGTACCCAAATGCATCACCTTCCTGCCTTACCTGCACAGGGGCAGCCGCAGGTGTCTGCTGGCAAATGTCAAGGCTGCAGCAGCAGTTCTAATACCCCCAAGAGCTGAGCTACCAGCGAGTGTTCTGGAAAAGCAACACAGCAGATTGCTTTGGGCATCTCCAAACCTAAGGGGTCTTCAAGATCATCTGCCGTAAATAACATCACAACATTGCTGCAGCAGTCTGAGAATACAACAATGTGATGAAGTTTGCAAGTACAGGGCTCAGGATCTATGGCTACACTTTCCCCTATTGTTTCTCATTTATGAAGGACAACAGAGTTAGCTGGCTCTGCACTGCAGCATTGCAAAGGCTAAGAAACAAATGCAGTTCTTTTCCAGCCCTAATTTCTGTGTCTGTTTGAGTCCAAGATCACAACACAGAATACCATCTCAACAGTCAAGATGAGGAGGGATTAATAAAGAGTATGGTGGAGAGTTTCTGAGGAAAAAGGAGCACAGATGAAAGAATTACACCCTCCTACTGCACGATGTTCCTGGAGGCTGATGCAGGAAAGGGACTGTGATTGCTGATCTGGCAGCTGAAAGGCAGGGCAGACACAAGCTGTGCCTCTATTGCATGGACCACAGCAGGGTCTGGGCATCCATATTCTGCTGCAAACACCAGTGAGAACAGCAGCTGTCTTAAAACTCTGTTTTAAAATAGCACATGTGGACACATTCACTGAGTGGCAGCATAGGATTTTTGAGGAAAGGTGCCAGATATAAGAAATTATAGTCTGAGTTCACTCTTGGCCAAGACACTTGAAAAAATGCTTCTTTTAATTGCTACAAACTGCCCTAAAAACATTCCTTTTGGGCTTGTCAGTGAAACCTGCTAACTAGTCTAAGAATCCACCACGCTAAAACAAAGTTCATTTATCACAACTGAACTCAGCTGGTAACCTTTGTCCCAAATCTACCGAGTGGAATTCCTGTGAGTTCACTAAAGAACACTATCCCTGCAGGTACTGAACACGCACAGAAGCAGAGAGCATACTCTGCAGACCCAGAGAGCCTCGTATCACTGCCTGCTACTGCCTGTGGTACTTACATGTCCCTTGGCACAGTCCTGGGGCACCCTGTGGTCTCCAGCCTGTTTCTTGCACGCCTGCCGATGCTCTTACCCCCATGAAAGAATTAAAGCACAGGCAGGCTGGCTTGTTCACATTCAACATGAGAAGACTGAATGTGGAGTTAAACCTGGCTCTCCAGACCTCCAACAAGCCTGCTAGTGCTGGCTAGCATCCTTCCTCACTGACTAAAGTGTAAACCTTTGTCAGTGGGCTGGTGCGGTGATGGGAACTGCTGCGGTCTTTACAGAAACCTTGGGCTGTCACACACTGTCCCATCCAGCCAGCTAATCCTTTCTCCTGGGTAAGAAAGGGTTTAACTTCTGTTCTGCAGTAGAGGCAAAAGCTCATGAACAATCAGAAGGTAGATGCTCCAGGGAGCACAAGAACTACTCTGGGCTACCCAGAGAAGCAGGGAACACCTTCCCTAGAATGCAAGACCCAAGGACTAAGCATTAAAAGTAAAACAGAAAACACAAGTCTATTTTTAATTTGTCCAGCATTATAGAGCTAAGGAAGAGAGGGGATGTGTTCCCAGACAGCATGAGCCACTGGAAGCCAGATGCTCCTCAAAAGGAGGCTTGTCCTAATACAGCATCACTTCTCCTGAAGGTTAACTTGGACGTGGCTCACACCCTTCCCAAGCCACGTTCCCTGGAGGACACTCTGCCTCACAGGCTCTTGTGACTCAGGCTCCCCGAGGCAGAGGTCCATAAATTAGCCCCATACATTTCTTTTAAAATCACGTAAACTTTCAGCATTTACGTTGAGTCAAGAGTTCCATGGGAACCTGGGGAATACAGTTCAGAGGAGGTATGAGAATCGTGGCAGGGGAAGGGAGTGTTATTTTTATGTAACTGCATTTGTAGTCTCACAGTTGCAAATAAAAACATTGACACAAAGACATTTCACTAACTTCAAAAGAACTCTATATCCTCTATAATACAACACTAGCTTTGGCCGATGTTTTAATTATTTGGAGTTTTGGACCTGACTCACTCTAGTTTTTCAGTTCTTTCAGTTCTAGCACGGTCTCAGACATATAAACCAGGCAAAGACAGAGTACTTTTATTCCTCCTATCGCTTCTTAACTCTGCTCATCCAGGTTTATACCCCGTGTTACATGGTAGTGAGAACAAAGCAATTCAAAGCTGCAAATACATCAGAAGGTACACACAGCCACAGGATAGACAGAAATCAAGGCAGTCTAGTGAATCATATTTCTCCTGTCAGAATTTTCTTCAACTTCAGATTGTTTCAGAGATCTTACCGAGCCCCAAACATGAAAGGCAGTCTGAAATTCTGTAAGACAGAGTTAAGGGAAATTATTTAGTGTTTCACAAGAACATTTTTTCCTCTTGATCACTAAGTACTTTGTAATCTACGTATTTCTTACAGCATTTCTTAGTTCTGTTTGTCTTGAAAGTTGACCTTGTAAGTAAAAAACACCGCTTGGCACTTAAACAACAAAAATTTCAGTAGCTTCTCTTCATGTGTTTGTCATCAAAACCGTTCCCTCGTCTCACATACTAAATGTCAGCAAACAGAGAGCTAGAAGGAAAACACATGCATTTTTATGCTTCTCTTCTATCATTTTCACAAATGAATTTCTTAGGGGCTTGGAAATCGAGGAGCCAAGCAAAATCAATGCTAAAACACAGACCTTTGAACAACAGACAGTTTGAACTCATCCTTCACACGCAGATATCTCATAGCACCCCCACTGAAGAAAACTCAAGACTCTTGTGGTGCTAGAAAAGACAGATGGATCTTCTGACTCAACTGAAGCTGGCAGCACCGACGCACGCGGCGAGGTGCGAGGTACAGGTAAGCAGCAGCTGAGAGAACTGTCTGCTCGGGTGGGTTTGGGGTTTGCTTTAAAGAGAGCTCAAGTGAGAATAGCTGGCAGGACAATTTTAGCCTCAAGGTCCTGCCACAGAAGCTGCCCAAGTTTGGGGGATGTGAGATTTTCTCTTTTTTTGTTTCGTTGTCCCTTTTGGGTCTTGAATGAAAAGAAGCTCATTGGAGCAACTGATGGAACCTTGCACTGTGGCAAATTCACAGTGGGAAGTGCAGGTGAGTAAAGCAAACTCCATCTGAGAGGGGGATCAAGAAGTAATACAGGGAAAGGTATTTCTGCAGTTATGAGGAGAAATGCAATGCTATTTTCAGAGTATCAGCAGCACAGGTATTGTGTCAGATGATGAGATAGTGTGTGGTGAAGCATCTGCTGGGCTGGAAGTCTTAATACCTTGCTTTGCTGCTGCTTCCCTACCAACACAGTACCCTCTGTGTCAAACCACCATGGAGACAGCTCGTTCACTTGAGTAATCCACGTACGGGGGGACTCTGGCAGGCTGGAGACTCAGCATGGTCCCTCTGGGAACTCTCAACCACTTTCTTCTTTCTAAGAGAACACAAATATCCTAAAAAACCCCAACCTGTACATAAAATTAATCCCAAGAAAAGGATGAGAAACAAGTGAGATACTGGATTCCTTACATAACACAATATGGCAGGGAGCTGAAAGATAAGAATTTGCTGAAGTATAAGACGTAGGAAAGACCACGTACAGAATGTGAGGAGAAGCACATGACAGTTCAGGAGAATACCTGAGCACAAATTTAAGGGCACTTCATCATTGCATAAATTGTAGAGCCTTTCTTCACCTGGGGCTCCCCAAATAACAGAGTATTCCATGCTAGGGGAAGGGTGAAAACAGTATGAACCAGTGCCAAGCATTCCCCACCTTACAACAGCAGATTTAGGAAGTTAAGACTCCCTGAGCTTCCTACCCAATAAGCAAAGAAAGATTTCCACAGAAAGCAATATACAGCCTGTTTCCCAAAGCTCCCTTTAGAGTCAATGGAGAAAAATTAACCTAATTTGTGCACAAGAAAACTAAACTAGCTGAGTTTAGACTGGGAGGTGTGAATCTCCTTCTGCAGCACAATGCACAAGCAAACACACATCTGGGACAGCAATAAATGCACTCCATTATTTCCAGAAAGTAGTAAGGACATGGTCTAAGTTAACCATGTCAAAATGGAGAGGAACTGGGACTTCTAACATTTGCCTGAATTTTGCTGGGTAAAACCTCCTCTCTACCTCTTTAATAGGCTAGAGAAGGCAGAAGTGCACGATTTTGCTAATCTCCAGCTGAAGCAGGTAATCCTCCCTATCACCATCCACCTCTGATGGCTCTAAGTTGTCACTTCACATTCATAGACAGATTCATAGAACGGTAGAGAATGGAAGGGACCTCTGGAGATCACCGAACAGAGCCAGGGGGGTTGGAAACCCTCCAGAGAAGGAGACTCCACAGCCTCCCTGGGCAGCCTCTTCCAGGCTCTGTCACCCTCACAGGGAAGAATTTTCTCCTCCTGCTGAGGTGGAACTGCCTGGGTTCCAGTTTGTGCCCATTGCCCCTCGTCCTATCCCAGGGCACCACTGACAAGAGCCTGGCCCCTTCCACTTGCCACCCACCCTGCAGAGATTTGGAAACATTCATCAGATCCCCTCTCAGGCTCCTCCTCTTCAGGCTAAACAGCCCCAGGGCTCTCAGCCTTTCCTCACCACAGAGATGTTCCAGTCCCTTCAGCATCCTCAGAGCCTCTGTTGGACTCTCTCCAGTATTTCCCTGTCCCTCTGGAACTGGGGAGCCCGGAATGTGACACAATACTCCAGGTGAGGTCTCACCAGTGCAGAGTAGAGGGAGAGGAGAACCCCCCTTGCCCTGCTGGCCACACTCTTCTGAATGCCCCCCAGGAGACCACTGGCCTTCCTGGAACCATTCAGGAAAAAAAGAAAAAGATACTATTTGTGCTTAAGGGCTGGAGTGAAATCATCAGGAAAGTGATTGCATTTCCCAAACATGCACCATTTATTGCCACTTACTTTCTGTTTCCTCTTTATCCCAATTTCCCCATCTGCCCTGTTTGCTTCTGCCACAAATGACCAGATCTGTTTCTAACACAAAGCTCTGCAGGCCTCCTTGTGCCAGCCTTCCTCCCTCGGGTGGAAGCAAAACACAGAACACGAATAATCCTTTGCAGCTGTATTTTTCTACCCTCAGAGGTGTGTCTCAAGCATTAAATTCAACTGTATTTGAGAAGTTGCACAATAAAAGCATATTCAGCAACAGTACAGTATTTAACTTTGCACAGTGCAAAGCAACTCAAGTCCTAGTGAAAAATGTGTGATCTTAACTCACAGCAACCCAGTCACCTCACCCAGGAGCACTGGGACCACTGATGCCCAAGAGTTTCATTTTAAGTCCTAACCAAGGCTGGACTTTCAGGAGGAAATCCACAGTACCTGACAGAATCACAGAATCATTAAGGTTTGAAAAGACCTCCAGGAACATCAAGTCCAACTATCTACCCAATATTATCACTCCCCCACCGCCGTGGGCAGCCTGGTCCAAGGCCTCACCACTCTCTCAGAAAAGACATTTTTCACCTAAAACTCTCCTGGTGCACCTTGAGGCCATTCCCTCTTGTTCTGTCACTTATTCCTTGTGAGAAGAGACCAACACCCACCTCACTCCAACTTGAGGCAGCTGTAGAGAGCAAGGAGCTCTCCCCTCAGCCTCCTCTTCTCCAGACCAAACAACCCCAGCTCCCTCAGCTGCTCCTCAC
>VWZY01008428.1:39450-53951 GCA_013399075.1 Chloroceryle aenea | reverse complement strand
TGTGGCACTGCAGGGCATGACTTAGTGATTCTGGTAACACTTAGAGGATGGTTGGACTCAATGATGGTTTAGGGGTGAACTGTGTGGAGCAGGGTTAATGGTTGGACGCGATGAATGACACCAGCCTGAGTGATTCTATCTGTTTTGGAAAATACTTAAAATGTGTACCACCACATCTAAAATGTGTACCATACTCAACTTCTCTTTGCATTCCCATTGCTGATGGTCCAGAAAACACCATCTTTTTCAAAAACCAAACTCCTTAAAATGGTTGTTTTAGTTCAACTTCCAGGGATAGGACAAGGACCAGTGGATGTAAACTGGAACAGAGGAGGTTACACACAAGCATGAGCAAAATCATCTTCATGGTGAGGGTGACAGAGTGTGGAAGAGGCTGCGGAGTCTCCTGCTCTGGAGACTTTCCAACCCCCCCTGGCTCTGTTCCTGTGTGGGCTGCCCTGGGTGACCCTGCTCTGGCAGCAGGGTTGGACTTGATGCTCTCCAGAGGTCCCTTCCAACCCCACCATTCTGTGATTCTGTGATTCCCATGAAACACAGCATCAAGAACAACAGGCAGGTTGTGGTAGATGTCCCGAAGAACCTGCAAGCTGAAGGGACACAGTGAGGGGTCCTCCAGGCTCCCTCGAGCCATGACCCCCCACCCTGTGCCACAAAGCTGCCAGTGCCCAACTCCCAGGCCCTTCCCTCGTGCTGCCCGCAATAACGGCATCGCTAAAGCAGCGCTACCTGGCAAGGGAGACGTAACCTGCGCAGTGCAGGGGGGAATTTTAATTTCAGGTAAAGTTTGGAGCAACTAAATAAAGCTGAGCACGTGCTTTTTGCTTGCAGCTTTAACACAACGGCCATTCTGATGTCTCATAAATAGCCCAAGCGCTTTCTTCCTCAGAAATTTATCAAAGACTGTAAAACGAGGTGCTAGAACACTTAACTGCCAGCGCTCAAGTAAACAGTATCATTACAGTGTATATAAAGGTCTCCTGGGGGATAGGTTGGGCATAAAAATTCAGCTGGATCATTAGGAGCCAATGATTTAACGGAGAAAGCAATATAAAAAGTCTCCAAGCTGGCAACAGAAAGACATAAAGCGAGTTGAAGGAATTATTTAATGACTAGCAGACCAATAAGGGAGGTATTTCAGTGCACTGTAAGATACTCTGCATCATAGGAAAACTGCAATTTATTAAATATGAATTGTTAGGGGTTTTTCTACCCCTGCAGCAAATTCCTGTCACGTCAGTGGCACTGGTGATTTAAAAATCCCAAGACAAACGAGCAAGAACAAGAGTCAGAGGAGGCCAATAGCTCTAAGTGTTGGGGCTCCCAGGTACCAGACAGAGCAGAAGTTGTGCATAATGTTGCACGTGTGGGAAACAACCTCCTCAAATTCCATCCAGCCTGAGGATGCACAGGATACCAGCAGGCTGCATTCAGGTCCCCAGTGTGCCTGGGATGAAAAGTTTTGCCTTGACTCACACAGATCAGAGTTCAATTTATCTACAGCCCAGGACATCTGCTCTATCTTCTTCAAGTGGGTTTTGGCAAAGCTGTGCTGGGCGAGCTGGGCCCTGGGTTGGTGCCATGCAGATGTGCAGTCTGTGCTGTCACTCCCCTTCTTCCCCTGGCCTCCACGAGAGCAGTGCAAACCTTTAATGAGTTCTGAGAGGTCTTCATTTCCATCATCCCAAACCTACCAGATGCAATCTTGCTAACTGAATTATGATTTAGGTTCCCAGAAATCTGTGTTGAAATGGGAAACGTGTGAGCACTGAAAGACCAATAACGTGCAGAAGTATTTCCAAAACAAAATTCCTTATCAAAATGCTCCCAGCAATAAGCATGTGACAAATACAGACCTCAGAAGACTGGAAAGGAGCATCTCTATTGCTCAGGAGGGGGCTGGAGCTGCCACACCTAGAGAGTGAGAAGGCTCATTTCTGATGTTATGTCAAACGTGTGTGGTTTGCTATCTGGTCAGCACTGCTCTTCCTAAAATTAAACTCTGATTTGTGAGCTTAAAACATCTCATCATTGACAACTGTGTAGTTTTCCTTTTCTGCAGAGGACTGAGGTTCTGTTTACTGCCGTTCCAAACACACATGAACTGAACACTGCTGGGCATTTGATTTCCCAGTAACAGTTCAGATCCTGACAGGTGCTTACCTGACAAAAAGAAGTCCTTCTGAGCTGGGGCTTCAGGATGTCTTCAGCTACAAGAGTGAGCATGTGGCTGTCTATCACTGCTTCAGAGGTGCATTCTGACAGGAAATTTCTCTGTTTCCTGCCAAGGAAAATGTTATTAATCAAAATATGTCCAGATAAAGTATTAAAACTTTTTTCTTTTTAATATGTTTAAAGGAGAATGGAGGGAAAAAAGTGGTATAGGAAAAAAAAATTATCTGCAAAAAACACAGAGGTTTATTTATGTTTGTCTTCATTCAGAGCATTCTAAACAAACAAATTGCTTTACAACAACAAAAAATTATTTAATGCATTGATATGATTTTGTTTACTGAGGTTGAAATGTCTTATACTTCACAGGAATGATTTACTAATACTTGGGGGAAAAAAATAATTCATTTTCTTCCTTAAAAATCTTAAAACAAGTAAAAACTTTTAAAATAAGCATTAGGGTTTTTTTTTCAGTACATATAATGATAGTAAAACTTCATCTGCTGGAAAACTTACCCAAGAAAGTAAATGTGCTGGTTCTTTTACCCAGTGTTATTTGACCTATACTTGGAAAATTAAATGTCCCTGCTGCCTCAGCAGGACGTGTATCATTATTATCACCTATTAGGATTTAGTTAGCACCCTAACATTTCCAGTTAGGAGCAGGCCATACTGTAGTCACTGTGTTAAAACACAAATAAAGGTTTTTATGATGATTTAGTGTTAATTTTTTCCTGCACTGCAAGGTCCACAGGTTTCTTAGGTTTGTATAACTAAGAGGAAAAAACCATAAATGAACTCAGTACTGGAGTCAAAAACCTCTCTACTCAGCAGTGGCTTCCTGTGTACCTGGGCTGTTGCACTACACAGGAATTTCTTCCTAAAATAACATTAACTGGGACTTGCACTCTGCCTCTGACAGACCTGATGGAAATGGCTTCAGAATAATAGGAAATCTCACAACTAATGGACACATCCAGTTATTAAGATGACACTTGACAACCCTGGGCATCAGTGAAAACAACTAATGCTTTAGTCCTTCCTTGGCTCAGGATGTCTCCAGCTCTGCTCTTCTGGTCTGATGGCATCATCCATTAGTGAATGAGTTTGAAAGGAAGGAAAAGCACTTTCCCTCCTCTGCCTGCTGGAAGCAGTCAATGGATATCTGGATGTTCCAGTTTTGAAAGATTTTAATTTTTTTCCCCTTACTTCACAACAAAGGCAAATGTTTCAATTTGGGCTGGACTTTCTCAACTGTATCTCCACAGACAGATACAGAGGGGCCTTGGGTAAAAGTCCTTCAGCTGCTCCGGACAGAGCATGCCGCTGCCTGGGCTGGCTGTGGTACCAGAGTCAGCTCCAGCACTGCTGTGGTACACTTGCCTGGTGCAACTCCTCTCTCTTGCCTGGTGCAACTTCCTCGCTCACCGAGGAAGAGTTAACCCCAGGATAGAAAAGGTTTTGCTGCCTTCCTGAATGCTTTATGATAAATTATTTAGTATGTTATACACTGAGAAACTTTCAGTTGGCTCTCACCATTCTCCTTTGGTGTTTCACACAGAGAATCTTCCTTCATGACTTTGTTTGCCCTACACTTTTCTTCTGTAATTTTTTTTGTTCTATTTTTTTTTTTCCTGAGGGGGGGACGACACATGCCTGGTATTCTCATGGACAGAAAAATCAGAACATTATTAGTGTAGTCAATTCTTTCAGTGTAGCTATTACAGCTATCAAATATTTGCAATTCCGATAACAAATTGATTGGTTTTGCTGCAAGGAGAGATCAGGCCTTGCTGGAGTGAGATTGTTGTTATTGTTCCTGCTGCTGCCGCTACATATTGATGCAGGGTTACAGCAGAGATTTTTATTAACAGGGAAGGAAAATGGGCTTGAAGCTGGCCAAGTGATGAGACTGAAAGCAGCACATGCAGAAGTGTTTTTACTCTAAGACTGTCTAGAGAGAAATGAGGGTGTCACGTTGGACTCGACCTTCAGAGGTCCCTTCCAACCCCCAACATTTGGTGATTATGCCAGAGGTTTGCTAACACAGAGAGAGTGCTCCACACCCAGAAAGCCAACAGGGCAAGCAGAGAACACAGAAAGGGGAAGAAAAAAGAGGTAGAGCTACATATGCTGGTGCCACAGAGTGATGGGCCAGAAGCTGGCACACACTGCTGCTCTACAGAAAAAGGATAACTGTTTTAAAAATTACTTCAATGAGCTGGGAGTCTGTGTCCTGCTTGCAAAATGCCACGAGCTATCATCTCACTGAAAAGCAATACGTTTGGCAGCACAGAAAATGCAATTTCCATTACTGAGGACAAGGAGGAGGCAATTCAGGCAACTTTGTCCTCCTCTCAAAGCTGGCCTAGAGGAAGGAGAGGCCACCGGTGTCAGCAAACGGCCCTCAGGGTGAGGCAGTGGCAGCTGCTCTGTGTTTCCCCAGGGGCACAGGGATCTCCCAGACTACTGAAGCACTCAGAACACTGTTCCTTCGACAGCACAAGGACCTGGGGGACAATCCTTAGAGGTGGCTTGCACCGTGGATTCCTGGACCTATCAGAAAACCTTGGTGATCCTTTGGCCTTTAACAGACAGCATAAAGCAGTCAGATCAAGGTCAAGAGATCCATGCAGCTGCTGCAAGTTGGAGAGTTGAATGGGTAGCTCTGGAGTGTCTATATCCTGCAATGACCAACTCCACCTCTGTCAACCAGCAGACCAAATCCCACGGGATACACCCCGCCCTCAGCTTCCTGCCACCTTCCATTATCAAATTCCTTTACTCTCTGTCCAAATACTCTTCTCCATACTTGCACAAATCATAATCCATTTGCCGTGCTGGAATTTAAATATGCAATGCTGGCAGAAGCAAGAGAAAAACCGACTCGAGCTGTGTGACAGAAAGCATCATAACCACAACTGAGGTGTAAAAGCCCATCTCGTGTTCTCCCATTCACATTTACCACGAGTTTCTCATGCCTGTCAGCCTTGTTTTGATTAAAACAGCTTTCAGGGCAGTCCCTCTTGCATTTGGAAATGATTTCTTCAAATACAGAAACATCTCATTGATGCCAGCAGTCCAGTTAAGCACTTCCCCTCCGTGGAATTCT
Organism: Chloroceryle aenea; assembly: GCA_013399075.1. Classification (NCBI taxonomy): domain Eukaryota; kingdom Metazoa; phylum Chordata; class Aves; order Coraciiformes; family Cerylidae; genus Chloroceryle; species Chloroceryle aenea. The sequence goes on along the minus strand of VWZY01008428.1, from coordinate 48,649 downwards.
CCATAAGCTCTGAAACAACCAACAGCCATGGTAACACAGAGAAAAAAAACCCAAACAACACAAGACAGCTCCTTTTCAAGCTGTTCTGGGACAAAACAAATTATCAGATAGATTAATAACCTTTTAGAGAGTTAATGGAAAACCAGAATAGGATGTGTCCCATCAGGGAAGATTAATTGGTTCATGTCCAGATTACACAGCTGATTGCTGGAGAGAAGTGAATTCTGCTGCATGCTGAGAACATGCCTCCTGTCCTGGCTCTGCCACCAGACACACACCACTCTTAAACACATTTCTGCAGGTTTCTACAGAGTTGGATCTACAAAACAGAGTACAAGTGGAACACCAGGGGGAGGGGAAAAAAAAACTTCAGGAAAATCTGTTCTGGAGCAGATCATAAAGTAGAAACAACAAGAGCATGGCCCTTGAGAGACCAGAGCTGATCACACTTGGCAAGTAGGAGACATGGGACCTGACCTGGAAATACATCCCTGAAAGGATTTTGGCACCATGAAGAACTTTGTACAATTACCTCATTCTGTAACAGATTAAAATAAAATGAACTACTTGGCTGGAGCCTGGTCCAGAAGGTGCCTGGGTTCAGTCGCTGCCCACTTCTTCCACCCAAAACCATCCTGTGGCAGCTGAAACTGCTGTTACCGACTCTCAGCGCAGTCCCAGCCAGCACAGGGAGGTACAGGATTAAGTTCACCATCTCAAGGTAACTTGCTCTTGCATCAAGATGTCATATAAATACCAAAAACCTTTGTCACTAATATTTCTCTTTGGGCAATCCAGGCACCTTGCACATGGCCCTCAAATCCATTTCAAATGCCAGGCAGGCGTACAGCACTTACATCCCTCACTGGACATTGTTCCTGGTGCATGTTCTGGACTGATCTTGAAATACAGGGGAACAACTTGTGCCAGGTGTCAGCCTAGATATTGGTATATCCATAAATCAGACTGGAAGTTCTGAAACCACCAGCGAGCCTGAACAATGTCACATTCCAATGACTTCTACATTTTCCGCTAACACTGGTGCTAGGCACTTCATAAATCCATAACAAAGTGTAGCCACAAGCATACAACTTACAGACTACAAAGAGCAGAAGAGGAAAACACGTCCTGTACCTCTGATTCTGCTCACCATTAACTGGGATATTTTTGTCTTGAAGTATTTTTAAAAATCCCAGCCTCAGTCTCTACCATAAAGTTCACGACTGAGCAAAATCAAAGCCTGTCAGGTAGGCTGTAAGAACAGCACACAGGAAGAACAATGGAAAATAAAGTTACAAGCCCTGAGAAGCACAGGGATGCACAAGACTAAGAAAGGATGGTTTGTTCAAATATATTCTTTTTCTCTATAAAAGTTAAAAATGAAGTTAAGCACTTCTGCTAACAAACCAAGCAACCCCGAGATTGTTACTACCCTCACAGAAAGGGAGCTCGCTGGCAGAAATTTAGGCTGCCTAGAGGAGAATGGATGGCACTTTTTGTCACGTTTTAGGAGGAGCAATGAGCGTTCAGATTGGCTGCAAGATTATTCTTCTGAAGGCTGAGAACACACACACGTAAGAAGCTGTCCCCCAAAATGCAGCATTTACAGGTTTCTACAGCTAGTTGACTCGAACAGAGAAGGGGTAGGAACCTGCAAACCTGTGCTAGGGGAGAAAGGGCTTGTTTGGTAGATGGAAATCCTGTGCACCCTCGAACTTGCAATCCAGAGCACGTCACTGCTGCAGACATACCAATCATGTAAGCAGCACCATATGATCCGTGATCTTGGGAAGGAAATCTGAAAACACCAGGACTCTTCTTTTTTTCTTTTCCATTTCCTTAAGCCTTCAGTTTACTGACAAAATTTAATCACTTAATTAAATTAGATGTTCCAGCTTATTTGGAGAATATGATCATATTATTCTGTCACTATCACAGGTTCTTACTGGTGGCCAGAGAACTCACAGGGGAGGAACATTGCTTTGCTGGAGTCACACAGGGGCTGAAAAGTGCCAAGAGAGACTGTTTTGCACTTGCACCCCAGAGCAGAAGGACAGACCCAACACCATCTCCAGGACGAGTCTCTCATTGCACCACTGAGTCTGCTAGTGTAACTTCAACTGGTCCAAAATCACAGCTACTGATTTTCTGGGAACTGTTTCCTTCCTCAAAATATTGTTTGCATTTCATTAACTCAAAGCCTAATGCACAAAACATTTTGAGCAATGTAGAAGCTCCCTAGGACCTTGCAATTGATTAGCAAAATGGATTTCCTTGTTCCCACTAATTCTAATCACAAAACAAACACCAGGACTGTCCATTGAGTGATAAGTTAACTGGGTAAGCTAAATGGAAAGGGAGGAGGGTGTCTACAAATCCCTGCTGGTATTTTTGTCCAGAAAGGTACTCCTTGCCAAGGGTCCTACATCCTCAATTACCTGGTTTTGATTTGCCAACATTTCAGTGACTCTCGGGCACTTCAAACTTACAAAATCACCACTTTGCACTAAAGCTTCATTTTCCTGGGGAGATTCTGGCTCGCTAGAATCAGGGGCATTTTTGTGAGAAAATCTTATTAATTGGTTCTCCAATACCTACCAAAGAAAAGAGATCAGTGGATCCTGATCCCCAGGACCACTAACAAAACCCATTCCTCCAGCTTCAGCCACAGCAGCGAGACCAAGAGCTAAATAAGCAGCCCACAAACTTCCCCACCTTTCACCAGCTGCTGCATGGTACAGCACTTGCACAATCTACCTCGTCTCTCTCCTTTGTAGGAAAGCAGGACTTGAACCTGCAGGGTTAGTGGTCTGGTTTCCTCTGGGAAGAGGAAATCGTCTGACAATGCTGCAAAGGTAACGATTGTGAGCTGTGTATTAACTTTAAGCCTTGCCATCTACACTCTGCTCCTATCAATTCAGAAAATTACTGACCTTTTTAATGAAAATGAGCTGTTAGGGGTAACACAGCTGAAGCAGTGGTCTCAGCCAGCCTTGCCAGGATACACTTCAGATGCACATTAGGACTAAAGAGTAGAAAAATTAATGACATAAAAGCCCAAGTTGTCCCTTTTAAGCCCCATTCCAAAACAGCACAGTGACATGCCTCAGATGTAGTGATTAGATTATCACTAGAGAATATGGTATTAGTTTGGGGAGTTTTGCAGACATAATTATTTCTTTTATGACAGCAGTTAAAGAGCACAAATCATGCACTGTGAGACTTGAGATGGTGATTATACAGAGAGAAGGAAGAAGAAAAATCCCCACCCAGGGAGTTTACATTCTAAATGATACTCAGGTAGACTAATTATTAGGTTGCCTGACATTTAATCAATTGCTGAACAATTTAAATGCTTGACAGAAATGAAATATCTGCCTTTGATTTATGTATGAGCAGGTTTCTAGCAGCAAAAACTTAAAACCTTATAAACCAATTATTATTCCCATTACCTCATCCTGAGTGACTCTCTGGGATGATAAAGCCCATCTTATTTGGACTTATTGCTGAGAAATAGACTTCTAAGGCATAAAGTTCTCCAGATGGATGCTTTTTTGGGAATTAGTTGAATAAGAGAGATTTAATCCATCCAAAACTCAGTATAGTTAAATACATGATGAACATAAAAAACTCATTGCTAATCCAAAGTGACAGGTACTAATAGGGTACTTAGTGGATTAATAGCTGGCATGCTACGTTGCTAGGACCATGCTGTTTATTTCAATCGTGTGCTCCAACGGCTGCAGAAAATAAACTCCGTCCCATAGGCACATTTAATTCAAGTGGACAAAAATGCATGATTTTACATCCAAGCAGGCAATTGAGCCTGGACGTTTATCTTTAAGATGCCGTACGTCTTCAATCTCTTGAGAAAAAAAAAAATTCATAAACCAATTTTGGAAGAACTTTCAAAGGGCTACACGTGGGGGTTTTGCTGGTTTTCATTGCACTACCTTTTGGCAGAGTAAATTTTTCAGCTTTATAGCACTATCTCCCCAGGTCTTAATTAATACCATGCACAGGTGGCTTGCAGGATAACCACAGTAAATCACACAAAGGGTTATGAGTCTCTGAAGGACTGTTATTAAAGATAGTCACATCATAAAACAATGGGCTAGAAGGATGAAACTGTCATACACTACCCATTGCAGCTGAGGCTTTTCATGTCTGCAATTTTTCCTTCTACCAAAGGAATCAAATATATTTAGCCAGAGGCCCAACCCACTGAAAAAAAGACAAAGTAACCTGCGTGAAAAGCCTCTGCCTCACCACCACGTCCTGTGACTCGAGGTGCTGCAAGCAGCGTCCTTGACAAACAGATGATATCCTTCATATTCCTGGCGGATTTGTGCAACCTCTGTCTGGATGATGGCAGCGACAGGCTGCTGAGAGCCAGCCTCTGAAATCGCCTGGCTGCGGGGCACCAGAGGTTGCAAGGCCCACTGAGTAAAAACTAGACAGCAAAGTTACTCTTTGATTAACAACCTCCCCTTCTTTAGGCATTAGACAGGGTTCCAAATCTAAGCTGCATGACTTAGGTTGGATGTTTTCCCTGCAGTTACACATGACAGAAGACGTTCAGGATGGTAACTTGTTCAGAACTGAATATCTCAGCACTGTGACGTGACAGGCCGACTGAGCCAGACAGGGGGAAATCTTCCACATTGAAAGGACTAAATCAGGTTTCCTGTGTTGTTGGAAGAAGGGTTGACAGGAGGCTGATCAGCACACCTCACTGCACTCTTGGGAAGCTGCAAGTACCATTCCCTCTGAGTTGGCCAGGTCCCTGGCAGGCCCTTCTTGACCAGCACTACAAATCCTTAGGGGAAGAGGCAGGCATCAGAAAACTTCATTTCAAATTTTCCTAAGTACCATTTCAATTTTTCTGTTCTCAAAGGGTACATTTCATTCTTCTAAGAAACGCTGTGCTTGAAAGCAGACTAACAGATTTCCTCTGCAGTGGTAACTCCTGTTTTAGCAGGCTTTAGGCACTAGTGGTGAAGAAACACCAAAGGGATGCAGGGGAGACTGAAACGAAGACATGTCACGGTAAGGGTAACGACTGACAAACACTCATTACAGAGCTATGATTGTAACCAGAAGAAACTCTTATAGCAACAAGACAAAAGTTAATCTAGGTCAGTTTTCTGAAGCCAGCAGCAGATACAAAGGAGGGAACTAGCAAGAGCACAAGCATACAGTGGTCCTACACCTTTCTCTGTTCAGCAATCGGTCGATTACAGGCTTCTTGAGCCCAAGGCTGTACAGGTGTCTAAAAGTGCTCAACAGATATATTTTTTTCTCTACCATGAATTTGTTTAATCATTCAAAATATTTTACTTTGCACTGAAGCAATGGAAGAAGTAAAGGCCACATCTACATTTGGACTTCTTTTACAATTCCGAACTTAAGGGAAACACTTGAGAAACCATTGCATGCAGACTCATTCAGGTTGGAAAAGACTGTTAAGATTATAGAATGATAGAGCTGTCAGGGTTGGAAGGGACCTTAAAGATCATCCAGTTCCACCCCCCTGCCATGGGCAGGGACACCTCCCACTAGAGCAGGTTGCTCACAGCCCCATCCAGACTGGTCTTAAAACACTTTCAGGGATGGGGCTTTCACCACCTCTCTGGGCAGCCTGTGCCAGTGTCTCACCACCCTCATGGGGAAGAACTTCTTCCTAATGTCTGACCTGAATCGACCCATCTCTAGTTTTGATCCATTCCCTCTGATCCTACCACTGCCCAACAGCCTAAACTGTCCCTCCCCAGCTTTCTTGTAGCCCCCTTAAGACACTGAAAGGCCACAAAAAGGTCTCCCTGGAGCTTTCTCTTCCCCAGACTGAACAACCCCAACTCTCTCAGTCTGTCCTCATAGGAGATGTTCTCCAGCCCTCTGATCACCCTCCTGGCCCTGCTCTGGACACGTTCCAGCACATCCATGTCCTTCTTGCAACAGGGGCTCTGGAACTGGACGCAGGACTCTAGGTAAAGATCCTTGAATCCCAATCAATATGCTGAGGTGGAGCTCATAAAGTCTTCTAGAGTGGCAGAATTTGATACAGCTACACAAGATTCTTCCTAAATATAGACAAAGTATATTTGATTTGCCAAGGGTCATGTTGGAGACTTACGGTAGATTAAGGAATTAAACATCTTATTTTCTTTAGTATGCTGCATTAACTGCCAAAGTCTGTCTCCTTTTCACCCGTAATTGAAAAGCGAGGTGAGCACCACAAACAAACCAGCAGAATGTGATTACACTGTCAGGAAGAGGAGCATGAAGATGAAAACCTCTTGACTTCTGTCAACAGAAACAAAACAACAGTAAGCAAATAAGGGAACAAGGATCCATTAAGGAGACAGATATGCTGCTTTCCTGGGCTTGAATTCCTCTGGATAGGTTTTGGTTTGCTGTTTTTAAACTAGACATTGCATACACTAAGAAAAACAGAACATCTGCCAACTTCATAGCAAGGAAGCAAAATATTGTCTTTGTTTACACTGAGAAAATTAAGAAGGTAAGTGAATGGGCAGAAAAGGTTTTTAAGACACTGTTATCAGAACAGGTATTAGCAAGAGGAAAGAAAGCTCACTTCTTAGATGGGAAAAAAAGGTATTTCTCACTGGGAGGCATAGCAATATAGAGGTATTATAAAACACATCTGAGTTTTGTCAATGCACCAAAAAACAAAAGCAAGACTATTCAGGAAAGCTTTTCTATCAGCTGCCCACACGGCCAGAAGTGCTAGTAAAAGGAAAAATAAGCTGAGAAAAAACAACAAATTCAAGGACCAGAAAGTTCTTTGACTGTGAGGGAAGCTGTCTATCACCTCCTGGGTTTAGCAGATACCATATCTGAATCACCCAGGAGAAAACTGAAGGTTCCACAATTTGTATGCTAGGATTTTGGAGCACACGTGCTGCTGAGCAGGTGTCAGCAGAACTGCACCCAGGTATTGATAATCAGGATTCAGGACTCTGGACAAGCTCTACCACTTCACATACTAGATGCAAAATCCCATCCTTGCAATTTATTTCAACCCCCCTGTGCCTCGAGTGTTTCCACAATGAAGACCATGATCAGCTAACCCGGTGCTCAGCATCTAAAAGCCGAGCTGTTGAAAGGCACCTTCCTCAACTGGAAAGCTAAGTAAAGCAGGTGGTTTTTTCCAAGAAGTTTTGCATTTTCATCAGTAGAAGAAGAGCACCCAAACCAAGATGGAATTGGTTAATAAACAACACATAATGCACAAGATGTTAGGAAGAAGTTCTTCACCATGAGGGTGGTGGACACTGGAGCAGGTTGCCCAGGGAGGTGGTTGAGGCCCCATCCCTGGAGACATTCAAAGTGGGGCTGGCAGAGCTCTGAGCACCCTGCTCTAGTTGAGGTTGTCCCAGACATTTCTATTTCTATAGCAAACCAGTCACATTCTAACAAAGGTTTCAGAGAAACATCTTCTACAGTGCTACTTAGGAATCGTTTCTTCTTGTTACCCAGAGACTAGGTGATGAATCCTGTGGTATTCCTGAAATTCCTGAAGTTCATATTGCAACCAAAAGCAAAAATAGGTTTTGGAAGTTGCTGAGTGGCAGAAACTCCTCACACACCCAGCAGGCACAGGCAGGCAGACAGGACAGGGTGAGCAGAGGCTCAGGACAGCCCAACAAACAGAAAGGTTGGGGCAAAACAGGAGAGTGCTGCTTGTTTTTCCAACACATAACACAAGCTCCAGTTCTGCCTAAACTAAGGCAGCCTGTATCTCAAATCACACCTTCTAGAGCCCAAAACGTGAACGGATCTACTCTGCTGCCAATCCACCTACAGACACCATCACAAAAGGCTTGGAAGGGAAAAAAAATCTCCACTTTGAACAGACATCCATTTTTGCAAATCCAATCTTAGTGCAGCTGTTTTTCAAGATCTTTCCTACTTTCTACCCTTGCTGCCTAACTGATCTTGGAGAAGCTGAGATACCCCGTTGCCAGCCTCACTGCTGCACCATCTTTCATTTATGTAAACAGGTAAGAAGCAAATGCATCCACTTTGTTAGAAGATCAAAATCATTTTCTCCCTCCCAGAAAGCTCTTTGGTGGAGTGACCCAGGGTCCATCGTACCACTGCACCCTCAGAAAGGAAATCAGCAGGTAGAGCTGTTCCTCAGTGATAATCTCCTTGCACAAAGATTACCTCTAATTAGGAAGAACTGAATAGGTTCCTAAAGAAACTTTGTCCCAGCTGCCAATTAAGTGCAGCCTGAGTTTGTGATTTTCACAGAACTAGGGCAAGTTGGTTTAATCAGCTTTGTTCACTCTCGCAGTCCTGGCTGGAGTTGTGGACAGGGATGAGAAAACAAAAGCAGCAGAAATGCCATAAAGGGGCAAAATGCTGATCTTGCTGAACTGATGATACATGAGTGTTCATTATCTCGCTCTCCTTCCCTGAATGAGCAGTCACGGAATCACAGAACGGGTTGGGTTGGAAGAGATCTTCAAGATCATTTAGTTCCAACTCCCCTACCATGGGCAGGGACATCATTCATTTCACCAGGTTGCTCAAAGCCCCATCCAGCCTGGCCCTGAACACTTCCAGGGAGGGGTCTCTACCAGGCTACACCAGTCTCCTCTCTAATGCCTCTGAATTTGGGGAAAGCTCCGAGATACAGCACCAGCCTATGGCCCTAAGCTTCCTCCAAGAGGTTTTAAATGCAGGAACAAGGAAGAAAATTGTTTCAGTACTTCCTGATGACTTTTCCAAGCAATTTAAAAGCACTGAATAGTACCTATTACTGATTCCCACAGGGAAGAGGAAAGCACTGGAGCTACAGCCATCCTTTGCCCTCTTTTGGAAAGGCAATAGCTGTTGTAGGAGTGATCTGGTATTCCTCATACTAAGGGAGTTAGGCAACACTAACAACTCTTCCATGGAAAAGAGTTGAGCAACAGATGGCTTAGAAAGCTGGGAGACCCAACATATCTTCACATTTCAAGACTATAAGGATCACAGACTCAGGAGATCTGCCATCCTATCACTCAGCCCCTGATTTATCAGTAAATCAAGAAATATGTTACAGGAAAAAAACAAACAAAAAAAAACAAACAAAACACCTCACAGGGAAAAAAAAAACAAAACACACAAACCAAAACCAAAACAGAAAACAAACAAACAAAAAAAAAAAACAACAGCAAAACACACC
>VWZY01008428.1:24195-35446 GCA_013399075.1 Chloroceryle aenea | reverse complement strand
GCTCCTCTGTGTTTCTAGGTCCCTGACAAAGAATTTAAACTCACCTGAATCAGGTGCCCAGTGAATTCTGTAATAAATTGAGTGGAACTGTCTGGGTTCATTCCTGCTGAAATAGGGGTCCCATTTAATGGGAAGAGCCCGATCTTTGGATCATCAAGGTTGCTTGGAAGACGTTTCCCTTGCATTTCTCGTTGCAAGGGAAGTTTGGATTTCCCTTCCTCTTTATTGTCTCCCTCATAAAGTTACTTATAATCAAAACAATAAAAAACTCCATTACTTTGGTCTCCAAAAAAAGAATCAGAGGGAAGAAGAAAGGGAATAGGAAGCCCAATCCTTGGATGAAAATGAACATATTTCTAATCCAAATTTCTCAACACTAACGGATAGCAAAGAACGTGCATTCAGGGACATCTGGAAGAGAAGGGAATTTGACTTCACAAACCAGCCAGCTTTGCAGCCTACCATTCAAAGCCTGTTGAAGCCATTGGGATCTAGCTGGATTATTGGAAGATGTTCAAGCCTCACACAAGATTAGGTTTTCCTATCTTGCTGCTTCATAAACAGACAGGCAGAGCATTTTCTGGTCCATGGAGCAGACATGGCCTTTAAAGTGGGGGTGTCGCTCTCTTCTTCCAAGTAACAAGCAATAAGACAAAAGGGAGTGGTTCTCAAGTTGCATCAGCAGAGGCTTAGATTGGATATTAGGAAGAATTTCTTCAGAGTAACCATCCCTGAAGGTATTTAAAAGACACATAGCTATGGCATTAGGGATAAAGTTTAGTGGTGGAAGCATCAGGTTAACAATTTGACTCAGTCATCTTAAGAGTCTTTTCCAACCTGAACAATTCTATAATTCTAGGAGATGGAGCCAACTGACAACCCTTGTGTCTGTTTCTATGATCTCCTTCACAGTTCAGACACCCTTCTGCAGGAGCTCTGCTAGTCAAAGGCAGGATTCACAAACAGGGAGCACCCTGAGGATGACAGCTCACCAGGCTGTCCATCAGCACAGCCAGCACACTGTCACTGGCTGACTTCTCCCTGGGAAGCTCAGCTCTAGTCTCCTAACAGCTACTAACCAGGATTTGGCCCTGTCATAGAATCAGAGAATGGTGAGGGTTGGAAGGGACCTCTGGAGATCCTTGAGTCCAATCCCCCGCCAGAGCAGGGGCACCCAGGGCAGCCCACACAGGAACAGAGCCAGGGGGGGTTGGAAAGTCTCCAGAGCAGGAGACTCCACAGCCTCCCTGGGCAGCCTCTTCCAGGCTCTGTCACCCTCACAGGGAAGAAGTTTCTCCTCCTGTTGAGGTGGAACTGCCTGGGTTCCAGTTTGTGCCCATTGCCCCTCATCCTATCCCAGGGCACCACTGACAAGAGTCTGGCCCCTTCCACTTGCCCCCCACCCTGCAGAGATTTGGAAACATTCATCAGATCCCCTCTCAGGCTTTTCTTCTCCAGGCTAAACAGCCCCAGGGCTCTCAGCTTGTCTCTGTTCTGGAAGGAAGGACTCAGTGGCAGCAGCCATGCCACTGAAGGGGAAAAAAGAGAGCCCTGACACATAACCATCCAAATGGAGCAGCTATTGCAATGGTTTGGGCCAGGCAGAACTGTCCCAAATAGAATGGGGACACAACTAGGGCATTATCAGGATTTGTTGCTATTTGGTAGATTGGATAAGGGCATCAAAGCTGCAAAGAGGAGGATTTAGCAAACTGGTTGTGAACTGAGCCATCCCACTCTGCTTTACCCTTGTGCTTCAGGAATGAATCCTGGCCTGGTGGATTTAACAGCAGGGCCAGCAAATTGGCAGAGTCTTCTGCTGCAGGCTCTGGCCCCTAGGCTCTGGCTCTGTGCAAAAGCCCACGTGGTCAGAAGCCTGCAGTCAGCCCTGCCCCAGCCACCACTGAATTCTGCACCACCAGCAGCCCTTGCTGCTGCCAGCCTGGACCTAGCACCCCACAGATGTCGACACATAAGTGGGGTTGGCAGCTTTTCCCTGTGGCCTGCTACGGGCTGAGAAGCCTGCAGCCCCCAGCACAGACACCCAGCTTCCTCACGCACTGGATCTGCAGGCAGATTCAGGCAGCAGTGTGAGGGAAGCTGAGTCCTGCCCTTACTGTCATATGATAGGAAGTAGCTAGCTCCAAACCAGAAGCCTTCTAATCCTGGTAAAGCCAAGGTCCCAAGCATTTCCTAAGGCAACTGGGAGGCCCATGACCTATGTTGAGACATTTCATTGCCTCTATCCATGGCCCTGAACCCTGCAGTCTCAGCTCTGCAGTCAGCTCTAACTCATCTCTTCACCTTGCAGGCACAATCCTCCCAACCAGCACACTGTGAAAGGAGAGGCAGGGCCCAGAATCATTTCTGACCCACATTCATTTTTCTCCAGGGAGATACTGGAGCATCAGCATTCACAAGAGCAGCCTTTCCTGTCCTTTTTCCCTTCCACAGAGAGGCATTTAGCTAGGCTTGGCAGAAAGAGGTGAGCCTCCGGGAAGACATTATCCTGACAGCAAACTCTGGTTACTGGCTTCGTGTCTGTGCACGGGTGTGTTTGGCAGGCNACTGAAAATGAACAAGGAACAAGTGAATAATCTGAATAGGACATAAATAAATAAATAAAGGCCTCCATACGTGCCCAGAGAATAAGCCTCCATACCACAGAGGGACATCAAAATGCTGCAGGACTCTACAGAAATGACCAAGGGTCCCAAAGCCTCTCTGCTCCTGCCTTCATCCCCACTGACATCCTACACAGCACAGTCATGGGTTTCACCTGCTCCAAGTCAAAACCACTGCTAGAGAGACAAGTGCCAGCAGATTTTTTGTTGCACCCTGCTATTTTCATAAACTCACATACTACACAGAACATGAAATCATGGTTTTGTATCCTCCCTTCTATGGTCTAACCACACACATTACTTCTGTGGCAGCATTACACTGTCACAGAATGGGGGGGGCTGAAAGGGACCTCTGGAAACCATCGAGTCCAACACCCCTGCCAGAGCAGGGTCACCCAGGGCAGCCCACACAGGAACAGAGCCAGGGGGGGTTGGAAAGTCTCCAGAGAAGGAGACTCCACAGCCTCCCTGGGCANCACTTATCCTTGTTGAACTTCATCAGGTTCCCCTTTGCCCAGCTCTGTCCCTGTCATGCAGTGACACTCTCGTAACCTCCCGTCACAAATGGCTTATCAATGGCTGGTTGTGCTACAACAGACTTTAGACTACATGTGTTGCTGCCTTACAAGTCTTTACATTTTCATACTTCCCAATTAACAGAGGAGATACTTTTCTGGCTCAAATGGCAAACCACTATATCTATCTTTACAAATATAGAATTCATTTATTTTTGTCAAGCAATAAAGCATCTCAATAAATAGGTCTCTTGAGCCAAGCCCTCTTCTGCTTGTGCTACAATAATCCTGAAGCTGTCATACAATTAATACAGGCTACAGCTTTGAGCTACTGTCATATTTTTGACCATGGCTATAGAGTGCTTCAGATTTGGCTGCCTAGATAAAATGGCCCCAGGAAGCAGTCTGCTTCTCAGAGACAGCATCCACAACTCCACTGCTTTTAACGGCGGGCTCGCAGACGTAAGAGACTTCAAATCTGTGTCATTTACATTCCTAGGAGTGGAGCCCCTTACCTCTCAGGGCTCCTGAACCTTATCTGGAAGCTGCTTCTTTAACACACACAAACAAATAAAATCCTTTTAGGAAAGCACTCCCTCCTTCAGTTTTGACTTAACCCATCCAGGCTTTGATCTACCACCTTCATTCTCCAAGATACGACAGAGACTGAAACTATCTTTCAGGACAACGGCGTCAGAAAGAGACCATACTGTAATCCAAACTTATCCAACCTTAGGTGATGCCAGAAGGATGAAGCCAGGCTCTTCTTCAGTGACATCCAGTAACAGGCCAAGGGGCAGTGGGTGCCAGCTGGAACATAGAAGGTTCCATGTAAACACAAGGAGAAACTTCTTCACGGTGAGGATGAACAGAACCTGGAAGAGGCTGCCCAGGGAGGCTGTGGAGTCTCCTGCTCTGGAGACTTTCCAACCCCCCTGGCTCTGTTCCTGTGTGGGCTGCCCTGGGTGACCCTGCTGTGGCAGGGGGGTTGGACTCAATGGTCTCCACAGGTCCCAACTCCTAACACTCTGGGATTCTGTGATACTAGTTCCATACATTCTTCTGAACACAACTCAATGTGTACATTGGATGGGTGGCCTTGCTGCCTCACCTTGCAGAAATCCAGCTGTGCTGCTCAGCATGCCCAGTGCAGACAAAGCACATGCATGCAGCAGCTTCAGCAAAGCACACTGGTCTGATGGTCCATGAAAAATTTATGTGCAGACACACAGACAGAGGCCAGGATGTGTGAAATGCATTGTTCTTGCTTCACAAACCCTGCTCAGCTGTGTGTAAGATGATGCAGCAAACCTGTGTCAACCATCAGAATACAAACTGTTCCCTGGTACCCAGCAAGGACTTAGGGGAGAGAAACCCAAAAGGCAGGATAGCTGAAAGCTTTCCTCCTGCCAGCCTCACTCTGGAGCACTATTGCCAGCAGCAGCTTATCCAAAACCAGTTCACACTCTGAGAAGTGCTGTTCAGGAAGAGATAACACAATTCCTTTGCCTTCCTCCACACGGCAGGAATCCACAACACCCACAAATGGAAGGGCAATGCAAAATGTTCAGTAGGAGGCATCTTAGGTGGCTCTCATCCACAGAGCCCATTCTAACACTCATTTCTACCCCCATTACTGATAACTATCTTCTCCTTGGGTACTGGGTCTTTACAGGAAATACTCTGATTAAGATTTGCTATGATAAAGCAGACACTTCAGAGGCCTTCGCACAGTTATTAACTGAGAGCACACGCATGGGTGCTTAGGGTAAGGTTACAGAAGTGGAGAAAAATGAACTGATTTTAGAGATTGATGTGACGGTACCTCATTCGAGAAGTATGTCAACTGAAAAAATATATAGTGATAAGGCAGGCACTGATTATTCCCTGCCAGCTAATTAAGTGGAGGTCATTTGTATCTTCAACTAGTAGTGTACACTGCACCTCACTCAGAAAGGAGTCTTCTGCAACAGCTCTGTTTTAAAGGCAACATCAAAAGCCTGAAATCAAGACAACAATGACAATTCTGTTTTGGTTCATTATTCGAAGAAAAAATTTCCAGGAAAAGCACCACTGGAGACTAAACCACTGTTAGAGAATTAGAGATGGCTAGCCTACAAAAAGCTCAATTCAGTGGATGCCAAACAAGGGGCTCTGCAAAAACAACTGGTAGCTGCAGAGCTGGTTTCAATCTTTCAGGCAAAATATTTGAAATGCCTTTCCCACAAAAAGCCCATGGTGACAAAAGGATCTCTCCTGCAAACTTTACACTCACTTCCTTTGTCCTGCAAAAAGACAATTTCTTTTTTTCAGTGGACAGGGGAAGAGTAGCTCAAAGCTCAAAGCCCATGAAACAGCAAAAAATACCTAAATAACTATCAGTGTATCTCAGCATCAGTACATATAAGTGTTTTTGAGCCTCTTTAGTAAACTTCAGGAAGGATTGCAGCTCGCAGGTGTGTAACAGCTTCCCCTTCCCCTCTGACAGGGGTACAGTGGAGACTCTCCAATGAGAGCTCTGAGGATGCTGAAGGGGCTGGAACATCTCTGGTGAGGAAAGGCTGAGAGCCCTGGGGCTGTTTAGCCTGGAGAGGAGAAGCCTGAGAGGGGAGCTGATGAATGGTTCCAAATCTCTGCAGGGTGGGGGGCAAGTGGAAGGGGCCAGGCTCTTGTCAGTGGTGCCCTGGGATAGGACGAGGGGCAATGGGCACAAACTGGAACCCAGACAGTTCCACCTCAACAGGAGGAGAAACTTCTTCCCTGTGAGGGTGACAGAGCCTGGAAGAGGCTGCCCAGGGAGGCTGTGGAGTCTCCTGCTCTGGAGACTTTCCAACCCCCCCTGGCTCTGTTCCTGTGTGGGCTGCCCTGAGTGACCCTGCTCTGGCAGGGGGGGTGGACTCAATGGTCTCCAGAGGTCCCTTCCAACCCCCACCATGCTATGATTTCTAAGGCAGCATGGGGAGGACCATGTCCTCTGGTTTCTTCCTGCCAGTTTCCACTCCAGGAAGGGCCAGTAAGGGGCATTATGTCTCCTCCTCCACACAGCACTGGCAGCAGAGCTGTGCTGTCCTGCAAGGTCCCTGCCACAGCACTCAGGGACAACAGGGGTGAGGGTGGAGTTTAACCCACTGCACGGCTGAGCTACATGCTCTCCTGAGCCCAGCTCAGAGAAAACACATCAAAGAAGAGGCCTGATCCAGGTGGGCACTCGCTCCTGCTGTCAGGATAAACCCTGCTGCAACAAAGGGATCATTCACAGGAGCACAGGCTACTCCAGCAACAAACAGCTTGCAAGCTGAGGGTTGCAAGGGAAGGACTGTGAGCCCTCAGTGCACGCCACAGGCAGCCATCCTCAATTACTCTCACACCTGAGGACACACTGTTACCATCACCAAAATCTGTTTTCACTTCAGGCATTTGATGTTACACTCTCTGCCTGCCAAATGTTTCCTGCAGCCTAGGGACAGAAGATGTACTTTCTTCTCTCTCCCCCACCTCCTTTTTGTGTTTTTGAAGTTAATCTGGTTCCTGGCCAAGGCAGACATGTCCCACAGAGTGCCATGCAAGGAAGAAAGGAAGACTGCTGCTGAGTGCCCCGAGACACTCCTCTGCCAGGTATGTCATCCTGCTCTGCTAGCCCAAATTCCAGGAACCTTGGAGTAGAGGCTGCCTGCATGGAGAGCAGACCTGCAGATGATTCTTGGCTGGGAATTTCCATCTGCCACTGCTTGTCACCATATTGCTCAGAGGGTCTTACAAGCTTGCTGAAGGCAATAAATAGCTTTCTAAATCCAGCTCATTCACAGAGTTCATGCTTTGATTTCAAGAAACACTACAATTTATAGCGACTGGAACCCAAACAGAACAAAATTCTCACTGCACTTCAGCAAAAGTCTTTTTACTACTAGAATTGAAAATGTATCCCACAAGACAATAAAGCCTGGTAGCTGCTCAAAAGGGTTCCCCTTCTGCGATGGGATTGGACTTGTTGCTGCAAACCACACTAACATGCTGTGGCCTAATACAGTGTCATATTATGTCCTGATGTTGAAAATCTCTGCCTGTGCTGGTTAAGGAAGCATGGCTAGAGAGAGAGAAAAGCTTATGACAGACTCATGGAAGGAGTGTCATGCATAGCACAGAAGCCCCAGCCCAGCTCAACTTTAGGTCCGGACTCCCCAAGGCACAGCTATCACTACCTGCAGGGATCACTGATGCCAGCAATACCCAGGAGACCAGGAATCACTGGCAGAAATGCCACCAGACTGAGCAATGCCCTTGGTTGATGGCAGACCCTGTGAGAGGGGTCCTTTGGAAAAAAAAAAAAGGACAAAACAAAAGCAAGCCCCCTGCCCCAAACAGCCATCAAATGCTCTGCTTTCCATGTCTTGGGAATCTGATCCAAAGCAACTGGGGAACTAAACCAACTGCCTTTGGGAAGTGGTTTTATTTCAGCCTCCTTGAGGAAAGTGTACTTCTCCCCTAAGCACTGATCTGAGTGGGTAACTGCAAGGACAGCTGTTGCTGTTCACTCCTCCCCACTGAAACCTCTCTGAGTATCTGGCTCCTCTCTCCTGATAGGAATACTCACGTTAGGAAACATATCTCACCAAACCAGGGCTGGACATGAGGCAGAGGAACAGCAGCACCTCGAAAAACTAATTCCTGGGAAGAAGGGCACAGGCTGTGTAAGGGCTCTGCGTGAAGCTGTATTTATCTCAGAGTAAGGAACATCTTGAGAATACAAAGACCCCTCTGTTCAAACCCAGTCAGAAGTTCGAGCAGACACAAAGGCCAGGCTTTCCCACCAGCACTGGGAAAACTCAGTCCTTGCTTATGACTCTCTGAAATGCAAAAGCTTAGCTAAAACAACATAAAAACACTGATCTTCTCCCCAGCTTCAGCTGGCTAACAGATCCAAGTTCTTTCACCCTCTGTCTTCTCTGTACTAAAATGACAGGCTCCTCTCCCTGTGGATACTGCTACTCTTCAGCAGTCTCTGAACCCATTAACAGACACCTCACAACCACAGCCTCCCTCTACATGCTCTTCTCTGCTACTACATCAGCCGAGCTGGTGGGCTGCAGGCTCCCAACCCTTCTCACCCTGGGCCACAAAGCCAAAGGCTTGTCAGGCTTAGCCACCTGAGCTGCCAAACACACCAGTGCAGATCAGTTTAACTCTGAACCTCCACTTGCAATGGCAAACATCTCACAAAAAGCTGGATCCCTACCACAGCAGTTTCCCAGGGGAATGGTCACCCAAAGGTGGGATGCAAAGGGACACGGTGACCGCAGAGACTCGGTGGCTGTGCACTGTCACCAGCAGGGTGGTGCTGCTGCTCACTGCGCCAGCAGACACCCAGCCTGCAGCCACGACTCAGCAGAGGGCTCCACCAAACAGACCCGCTCTCAGAGCAGCAGCACAGTGCTTTGTGCAAGAGGTGAGACACCCTGAACAGGGCACAGTTACTGCACGTGCTTCCTGTCTCAGTCTCTGGGTTTAGATCTGCAGTGTCTGATTGAGTGCCATTAAATAACCCAGACGACGATACAGGCTCAGGAAAACTCTTCATCTTGATCTGGAAGTGTTAAAGCAATCTCTAAATATGAATTTCAACAATGAAGAGCGCATGACCAGTGCAAACCTATTATTAAACATATAAGCATAAACAGATCCCAGCACTAAATCAGGCTTACTTAGCTTCTGATAAATGAGAGGGAAATGCTTTGGAGGAAGACACAGCAGATGCAGTATTGTGTACTGCCTCTTGTTAGCAGCTCTTCCAGCAGTTCACAAAATGCAGTCCAGTCCATGTAAGCAGTGAGGGAAACCAAAATATAAGAAAAGGGAAATGGTTTGTAAGCAGGAAAAGAAATCAAGTCTTCTGTACCACCCACAGTCAGTTGCTTTCTCCACCTAAGGTGAGCATGTCTCTAAATATCGCATCTTCCACCACAAGCAGGAAGAGTTAAAATCCCTAAACCCTCTTTAAGAATATGAAAAATACCTTCAGAACATAATTCAAGATACTCTCATTACCCACATAAATAAAATCCCTTTTGAAAGAGCATGAAATGATAAAACAGTATTAAGATATTAATGGGCCACTCAAAGCACAGCTGAGTAACTGGCTTTGGAAACATTTGCTCCACACCTAGCACTAAGTCTCCATCCGTGAAGACATGGGGAAGCATTTGTTCTGTCTGTGAAATCAGAGTGAGGCTTTTATAACCAGAAACCATTAGCCAAAACACGTGGGTATAATGATTTCTGTATGTTTATCACATCTAAATAAGAGCAAATCAGCATGGTGCCAACTGGTTCTGTTTACATTATGATTTAGCCATGGCATTCCTTTCTTTGGAAAGGATGTCTGTCAGGGGAACTGAATGCTTTTCAAAGTGCCTTTCACTCTTTGACACTGAAATCAAAGACCCTGCCAGTAGGAAAGGGGAAAAAATCTGAATTAATTAAAAAAGGAACAAGGTCAGAACAGCATGAAAAGAACACTGGATAATATAGATGGAACTGGCAGCAACACCAGCGTTTGAAGTTGTCTGATACGTCTCATTATGAGAGTTTGTTTTCAGCTACTTATGGCTTTGCCAAATTAAGTGGTTTGCCAGCAACTGCCTTTGCCAGGTGTCTACCTCAGGCTGGGCTTTCTTTTTGGTTTGTTTTTTTGGGGGGTGGGGCCTCAGAAGAAAAAAAAAAAGATCCAATATTTCTGAACATTGGAAACAAACTTTATTACAGAAAACACATTCGCTTCCTCCTTTGAAAAATAAGCAAGTAAATTGGATTGAAAGAACTTTCTCACTGTGGGGCAATAACGTTGTACAACTTGATTGCACAGTTTTGCAAGGGTAGTTTCAAAGATATGAAGCTCCAATTGATGTCACAGAAAAAAAATAAATATATCCTGGGCTGTATCACACTCAGTTGAGTCTTAGAGGAAACGACAGAATCATTAAGGTTGGAAAAGACCTTAAAGATCAAGTCCAACCATCCACACAATATTATCAGGACCACTAAGCCATGTCCTGCAGAGCCACATCTGGATGTTGTCTGAACAGCTCCAGGGATGGGGACTCCACCCTCTCCCTGGGCAGCCTGGTCCAAGGCCTCACCACTCTCTCAGGAAAGACATTTTTCCTGATGTCCCATCTTAACATCCACTGGTGCCACCTAAGCCCATTTCCAAATCAGCAACTGTACAGCAGCATCTTGTGAAGCAGAGGAAATGACAGGGGAATTCACTCCTGAGAGGAGGCCATGTGAAAGCAAAGCTGAAACAGGGATGACATGACTGGGACTGAGCACCTGAGGAGAGGAAGAGATGAGGTTTGCAAGGATCAGTGCTAGATGAGAAGCCCCAGGAGAACTGGTGCAATCAGCTGTGAAGAAAAGACTCAAAAAAGCAGAAAAATGGGTGAACTGAACAAGTGCAGGGAAATGACAAGTCAAGGGACAGGGAAGGAAGATTGCTATGAAAAAATTGCACCATTTTGAAGGAATGGTTGGGGAAAAACTGTCTCTGAGGATCCAAACTTACATCTCCTGAACCAGGATTGGGGTCTGCTCTTCCAGAGTCTTCCCTTCCTCAGCCAGGACAGTCAAAGGCAAATGCTGTTCAGCCAGCACACGAGGGCCGTGCAACGCTGCACTGGGGAACTTCAGTATTGTAAGTGCTACAAATAATCATAGCAGAGCTCAGGAAATGACAAACACACCTTTGAGTTAAGCACTTAAAACCTGAGCAGTGCAACTTTCTGCTCATTCATGTAACATCAATCAGGCACTTTTGTGACACTGCCTTTGCTGTGCAAGGCACTCAGAGGTAACATCTATTCTGCAGGACTCCTGGGAGCACCACAGGCAAAGGGTGACAGTATGGCAGGCAAGGAGGACTCGACAGAATCACAGAATGGTGGGGGCTGGAAGGGACCTCTGGTCAAGGACTGATCATCGAGTCCAACCCCCCTGCCAGAGCAGGGTCACCCAGGGCAGACCACACAGGAACAGAGCCAGGGGGGTTGGAAAGTCTCCAGAGAAGGAGACTCCACAGCCTCCCTGGGCAGCCTCTTCCAGGCTCTGTCACCCTCACAG
>VWZY01008428.1:3989-23280 GCA_013399075.1 Chloroceryle aenea | reverse complement strand
CTCTTCAGCATCCTTGTAGCTCTCTGTTGGATTCCTGCACTCTCTCTAGTCTTTCCCTGCCCCTCTTCAGTCAACTCATAAACCAGGATTAAGTAAACAACAGGAGCTTTAAGG
This sequence comes from Chloroceryle aenea, assembly GCA_013399075.1. Lineage (NCBI taxonomy): Eukaryota > Metazoa > Chordata > Aves > Coraciiformes > Cerylidae > Chloroceryle > Chloroceryle aenea. The sequence continues at coordinate 23,166 of VWZY01008428.1, read as the reverse complement.
ACTACAGCCCAATGGCACCATGACAGCAGAGACCCAGGAAAAAACCCAACACTCTTTCCAAACTAACCCAAAACACATTCTTCCCTTTTGATTTTTTCCTAAAGAAAGTATCTCCTGAAAGGAAGCTCTCCCAGTGACCATTTCTCAGCAAGAGAAGACTTTGATCCTCAGCACTAAGAAGCACATAATTACAACTGTCCAAACCTTGAAGAGTCGAGACTCAAAGTAAAAGTAGACCCAGGAGCAAAGTATTTCTGAGCTACGTGCTTATATCTGGCCAGTGACAGGGGGTATGCTCAGGAAACACGACTGTGTCAAAGCTACAATTGCTGTCAAGCAAGGAAAAGAAACATAAAAGGCACAGGATAAAAAGGTTGCCTCCGTTCTGAAAACATTGGCATTGCCCTCCAAACATATTTTTATATAAATCCATATGACACGGGCTAACGAACGTACCCTCTACCACCCTATAATAAACTTGAGATGCCCAACAAAACAGATCAATATCCACAGAAACTATAAACCACTTTGTGCAGGAAGCTGGTGAAACTGAGTATCTCCTGTTTCCTCAGGCCGGGAACAGCAGCAGAGAGCTGACAGGAAAATGTCCTGTTCATCCTCTGATCATCTCAGGCTGACAGAGGCTTCAAGGAGCACTGAAAAGCTGAATCAGGCACAATGTGTGGAGAAGTTCAAGGCACTGCCATCTTTTCTCTGGCTCCTACCCAGCTGGGGTGGCCGTAGCAGCACGAGGCACTTTCCCCAGACTAAGAACACCAGGAGGTGGAAGGAGCAGAAATCAAAGCAGCAAATAAACTCCCTACTTATGCTCTGCTCTGTTAATGTCACTAGCTAAAACTAGAAAGGAACAGAAATGCTTGCAAAATGTTTGACACCTATTGGCACGCTCTTCCTGCAGCAGCCCTTGAGTTACCGGAGGAAAAACCATGCAACCAAAATCCTCTTCATCAGTTCCCAGGGCCTCTCGGAGAAAGCATTTCTCCATTTTGCAAGGGGAAGATCGGGTTGTCCCTGGGAAGACAACACACAGATGTTCTGCTTTCGAGAGCAGCACACACTCCCAAGACAGTTCTCAGCACTGCACATAAGGGCACAGCCTGAAAGCAGCATTACTAGTGCTGGGAGCTACTCAGACGTTCAGGTGCTTTGCAGTTCTACAACCAAAACACTGAATTAGGGCACCAGAGGTAATGAAGAGAAGAAAGCCCATCATCACAGGGCTGAACTTTACTCACCTGGGGTCCACACCTCCAGAGATCTGCAAATTGGGAAGGCTGAGGAAAGAAGTCTAGAAAAAAAATGGTGCTGAAAAAAATAAAATAAATTTTAAAAAAAATATGGAGACAAGTCTCTCTAAAAGTTCTTCTCATAAAAGTGAGAGAGCAGCCCTGTTCCTGTAGGCTGGCAGCCAAACACATCTGGGTGACAGAGGGGAGAAGGGTTTTGCTGAAGGTAAAGGCACCAGCCAGTGACAGAAGTGTGACCGTATCTATCGTGAGGTTTTTTTGTTCTCTGGTCAATGATGCTTCCATGAAACCACATCCAGAGAGAAGGATTAGAGTAAGAGAGTGATTGTGTATCTCATGTCCTATACACCTGTAACACGGTACCAACATCTTGCTGTGTAATGTGGGAGCTTACTCAGGCCTCAGCAAAATAATCAATCCAGATGTAGCTAAAAATCAAGTTCCCCAGCAAATCTTTTCCCATTACACTGAAAGGAAGCTGTGCTCCATGAGGGGTGGGACCAGCTCCCCCTGGAAGCCTCGCTGCAGGGTAAACCACCCCTCTGAAGCTTTCTGTGTCCCCCTGCTGGCTTTCTAAGCATCACAGCACATCAGTCCTGAACAGGGCACCTGGCTGTGTCTAGACTGGGGGTACGTAAGCAGACCCTGGCAGGGCAGATGGCAGAGGTGACCGCTGCCTCTCTTGCTGGTGCAATGGAAGCTTTCCCGCTGGGGATACCCGACAGGACCAGTTCTCACATTAGTACTTCTGTTTGAGGAGAAAGACACCAAATAACCAACTCTGAACAGCTATGGTGAACTTATCAAAGCTCTTGCTTGATAAGTGGTGAGAGAATATAAAGAGATGTACACGAGAGAAGTTTAGTCCACATCTGTCTCTTGCATAAGGAGAGATGACTTCCCTTGATGTATCTGATGATGGCCATTTGTCACAGCCAACAACCCAGACTAAACGCAGGTCTCCTTTGTTGCACTCGTACCTAGCTCCAACTTAGCCAAAGGTTCTGTTTTTATCCTTACTCTTCCATTTCCTCTACATTGTTCACGAATATTCTTTGGCTAAACACGTAAAACTGGCTTTCGTATAACAAGAACTGACATACCTGTAAGAGCAGCTGATCAAGAAGCCAATTTCAATCCTTCTGAGTCTTTGCTTCAAAGAGAAAGAGACTGCTAAGATAATTTTTGAAGCCAGCATCTTGCTTTGCTTGGTTCTAACTTCAAGGAGCTTCCTCATGAGGCTACTGCCTTCACAAGAGTAGTGGACACAAAACACTCTTGATCTCTAGGACCACAAATCCTGAAAGGCAAAGATTTCAACCTATGAGCTGGACAACAAACCTCTGCCTTATCATTTAGCAAGACCCAGAAATCCTGCTCATTACATTTAAAGAATTCTTTTCTTAACTTTTCATTTTATGGTCAATCAAACAGCGAGTAGAACCTGAACCTCTGGCCTCATCTCCCTATAGAACTCTTGCAGTGTGTAGAAATCATAATATTCAGCATCACATGACATAAGAACAGTACCCAGAAAACTGTAGGATAAACTTCTGTAACCACTACCATTTCTTTGACTACTCACTATTTTTCTTGCAGAAATCTTTTTCTGCGAAGAAAATTCGCTGTTGTTTTTATGTGGAATGAATTACTCATACCTTCTAATCCATCAATACATTGCTCAGATCCTATTAATTCACCAGGTTCCATCTGAACACAGTTTTTTCACTGTGAAGGGGACTGAACTGCCACGTGTTGCCACAGAGAGGTGGTGGTGTCTCCAGTCTTGGAAGTATTGAAAAGCCAACTGGATATGGTCGTGGGCAATTAGTTGTGGGTGGCTCTGTTTGGACAGGGGACACTGAACCAGATGACCTCTAAAGGTCCTTTCTGACCTCTAAAGGTCCCTTCTGACCTCATCAATTAAGCAATCTTACTAGAATACTTTCACATTTGTTCACCATAAAGGAGAATTTATCTTCACAATTCCACTCATCAGCAAACAAAAATACTGCAAAGTTCTACAAAATAGCAAGAGAACACAAAACTACAGTACAAAACCAACCAAAAATCACACGTTGACAGCTGATGCCCTCAGTACAGGTCCTTTCACTACATTTCAGAGCTCAGCAGTTGCATGTTAAAAATAAAAATGAAATGAGAAATTTAGTTGTCACATCCCACCTGCAGATAAAAGATGCATTTAATCCTCAGAGGGAGCACAGGGCTAGTGGCACACCCTGGCCAGCCAGGATACACACAGAGGGAACCTGCTGAAAGCCACTAACCATGGCTTTCTCTGTAAAAGCTCACAAATTTAACTTTAGGTTTCATTTTATCTGATATTTTTACACCCTAATTTTAGGCTACTTAGTTCCCAATGAAGTGCAATTATTCCCAGTTCTAATAATAAAAAGAAGTGGAGAAAACAAGACACAAACAAAGCCTAGGAACAATCATGGTCACAATCAAGAGCTACAGTGTATGAGTAAAGATGGATGGCAGGAGTTCAGTGGGAGCCCTGCCCTGTTTGACAAAGCATTCCCACGCCTATCAACGTGCAGGGTGAAAATCTCATTTTGGAACAAATCTGATGCAGAGAGTGAAAAAAAGCAGCAAGAAATAGCAAGGCTCAGCTGCTCCCCCCTTCAGAACTTTCCTTCCCAACCAAGAGAAGTACTCGAAGAAACGTTTTGCCATCCACAGAGTCAGCCTAGCTCTGCTACACACAACCTTCACCACGAGCTTTCAAAATCTTTTTCTGCATTTTCCCTCAGAGCCCTCAGGATTGCACGTGACACTGCTTTGACTGCTCTCTACACACTAAATCCTGCAGCTTGAAGTCAGCTACTCTGCTACTCCATTTGCTAGCCTCCCCTAAGTCCCTGCTGTAAAGATCCAGGAAGACCACGAAGAGAAGCTTCTCCTGGAGGCAATTCAGAGTCTATCCCAAGGTGCTCTGGAATCTCTCTGTAAAAATCTCAGGTGAGTATAATTTAGGAAGATTAATTCTTCTAAGCTAAACGGAGTGTCATTTTAAGCTAAATGGAGCCTCACTAACCTCTCTGGGCTCTACCACCCCCCCTTCATATTTCAGGTTATAAACAGCTTTGATTTATAGAAGAAAACGAAGCATTTTATAACATCACACAGTGAAGTAGCTTGCTAATTTAGTTTAAATTTGAAAGAAAAATAAGCAAAAAAGCAGTAAAGATTTTGACTCTGCCCATTTTGAGAGATGAACAAACCAGACCAGTGAAGTCAAATGGACTGACAAGCACAGGGACTGAAATGTGAAGGAATTATAGAATCACAGAATCATTAAGGTTGGACAAAACCCCCAAGATCATCAAGTCAAACCATCTACCTAACATTGTCATGACCATTAAACCCTGGCCTGCAGAGTCACATCCACTGTTTGAACCCCTCCAGGGATGGGGACTCCACCACCTCCCTGGGCAGCCTGGGCCAAGGACTCACCACTCAAAAAAATATTTCCTAATAACCATCCTAAACCTCCCCTAGAACAATTTAAGCCCATTCTATGTCACCCTATCCCTAGTCACCTGTGAGAAGACACCAGCACCCACCTCACCCCAACCTCCCTTCAGGCAGCTGCAGAGAGCAAGAAGGTCTCCTCTCCTCCAGACTAAACAACCCCAGCTCCCTCAGCTGCTCCTCACAGGACTTGTTCTCCAGACCCCTCCCCAGCTCCGTTGCCCTTCTCTGCACTCGCTCCAGCCCCTCCATGTCTTTCTTACCCTGCGGTGCCCAGAACTGACCCCAGGGCTCCAGCTGCAGCCTCCCCAGTGCCCAGGGCAGGGGCACCATCCCTGCCCTGCTCCTGCTGCCCACACTGCTTCTGATCCAGGCCAGGGGGCCCTTGGCCTTCTTGGCCAGCTGGGCACCCTGCTGGCTCCTGCTCAGCCGGGTGTCCCCCAGCACCCCCAGGGCCTTTTCTGCCAGGCACTTTCCAGCCACTGCTCCCCCAGCCTGGAGCGCTGCCTGGGGTTGGTGTGACCCGAGGGCAGGACCCAGCTCTTGGCCTTGTTACACCTCATCCCACTGACCTCAGCCCATCGATCCAGCCTGTCCTGGTCCCTCTGCAGAGCCTTCCTACCCTCATCTCTGTTAAGACACCTCTCATTCACAGTAGAAAATCTGTAGGACTAGGGTGCAAACTTGGAGATTTCAGCATGTTAAAAGTAGTGATCCTACCAAAAGAGGAAAAGAGACTGATGTGCAAAGTGTGGGGCTTATGTGAATATTCTCCCAAGACTGAAGGCACGCTGGATATTCACCAGATACTGAAAAATTAGTAATACCATATAAAGCTGTAGAAAGCAAGAAAATGGGAGGAAAAGTGCTTTTGTACAGAGAAGACTGAATCAAGATTAAACATGTCTCTTCAAACTAAAGAAGAGCGGCCCAGTTTTCAGTAAGAGCCATGATACTGAATAAAGAGCATGATGGGGACAGAAACTATATGGAAATCTCCAACCACTAAACCTGGGAAGCTTTTCAACAGTGGGAGTAATGGGAAAAACCAACATCACTGGTTTCTAAACGGATCTAAAAGCATCTGTGGGAAAGTTGCTGCAACCTCTTTCCTTAGAGCAAAAGAAGTCTAGACTCCAAGTCTCAGGAAGTTATCTTCAGCCCCTCTTTGCTAAATTTCTTATGCACATGACAAAGGCAAACAGTAGATACAAATCTTATCTAATTTATGCAGAATGGCACCTTTAAGACTAAACTTCCTCTGCCTTTTTCTTCTCTTCTCAGGGTGCTGAAACATCATCCCATAGGGCAAATGCTGTGCACTGAGACCTCAGAAAAAACCACTAACAGAGCAGAAAAGCTTAGAGCTTTACCCCAGATAATAATCATTAGTACAGGAGGGCCAACAACTGCCACACAGCCATAGAATGCTGCCTCACTGTGTCCCAGCACGAAATGGGAGGAACTGTGCTGCACCCATTTAACTGCAGCATTCATCTTTCCTTCCAAGGCTGAAGCATCATGAAAAGAGGGTGGGTAATCTTTATCCCTAGGCTGCAGGAGAGGGCTACAGGTCTGATTCAGCAAGGCAAGGCTTGAATTTTTCTAAACAGAACTTTGGTGCCTAGCAACAGAGACAGGCACCTCTTGAGAGGGGATTTTATGATGGAATCAACTGGTGTGTGTTTAACATCTAATTATGCTTAAAAATCCAACCTTCCAACTACATGCAGCAAAGGAACCGCACACCACCCTGATTAAAATCAAGCTTTATTTAATTTAATGTTAAAATTCATGCTTGACTTCAAGGGGAGTGAGGGTGCTGAAGAGGTTGGTACACATCCATCAGTAGCCTACGTGTTGTGGCTCCTTAGCTGCAAACGCAGCCAGCAGACACCTACCTCATGCAGTCAGCACAAAGTATGCTCAGTGTAGCTGAAAACTCTGAAGTCCCTGCAAGGTTACTGCACAGGTCAAGCCCAGCTCTGGTAATGATCAGAAAATCTGCAGCTTTCCCATCAGTCTTCAAATACCAGCCTGTAAAGCCCTGTGCTCGTTACTGCTTTGTTAGATCTGTAAAGTAACCACAATTAGGGAACACAGATGGAGGAAGCTAAATTGAACCATTCCAGGTTAAAAAGACAGACACAGGTTTGATAGACATAATAAAGCCTGAATCCCTGGTACTCGAGAGCTACTGCTGTGTCATCACAAGGGGTAGGGGGAGAGAAAGCCTGGACCTTTTGTTTGGTAGTGGGTGATGGAGATAGACCTCAAACCCCACAAGTTTCCTGGGAACCAGGAGAAACTGAATCCACTTCTGTGTATCCTGAAAAGGTCAGGGGCTCTGGCAGGGACCTGTGGTGCTGGCGAGGTCCCCTCTGGTACAATGCTTTTGATTATACTTTAGACAGCCTTTATTTAGGCTTTGGTTCACAATGGCAGGGGAACCATCAGCTGAGCTTGTTCTACTTGGAGGAACAGTATGGCCTCTGATGGAGGCTTTTGAGTGGCCTTCCTCTATTACTCCTTATTCCTACGCTTCCAAATTATCCTGCCTCAAATGTGCCAGGCTCTTAAATTAAGCCCTTTAAGGGGATTATGGAGACAGGATTTACAGTCAGACCCCTGCCCTCTTTCAGAAACCTTATCAAATGCAGGAAGTTCCTTTCCTCTCATCTGTGATGGCAATAGCAGGGGATTCCACACTATTAGTTCAACATTTCAAAACTTTTTAACACCTTTCTTTTCCCAAAGCAGGTACTTAGTATCACAAAATCATGGATAACTGTAAAGTGTCACTCCTTGTTTCTACCCTGGTTGAAGAGAGGTAATTTTTATTTAAAAAGTGCATTTAAAAACTCTCCCAGTTTTTAATATCCAGAAAACTTGACATTAAAGGGGGAAAAGCTGGAAAAGTCTATTTCTGCCAGAGCATGAAATCTGGGTTAAGGTTTCCCTGTGTAACACTGGTTCACATGAAAAGAAAACCAACAGATGAAGCTTTCCTGACCAATTTGGACCAGATGCTATGACTGCCATTGTTTTGTTTCATGAAAACAAGTTACTTTTCTCCCCGGTGTTTGGAGGATCCATTATTAAATTGGTTTATGAATAATATTCAACATTTTTAGGGCTGCTGGTAATAGACCAAGACTTAACATTCCATATCAACTCCTTTACTTTGAAAATATCCATGGTTTTTAGTTCCATATAATTACTGCTCCGTCATTTCTAGCTACTTACTGATATGAAAGGTGATTTGTGAAATTAGGTAACCCATTTTTTAATGGGTTACCTAATTTCTGGTTTTTAATGGGTTACCTAATGGACCGTTTTCTCTTATCTCTCCCAGGGTATCAAGACTAAATTTACAGTACAAAAGTTATTTTCTTTGTACTTTAGTAAAAGGCTCTATTTAGCCTCATAGATCATTCTGGAAGAACTACGGAGTAGCAGCTCATTTTGAGGCTTTGGGTGTTAATGTTCTGCTTTCCCTAAACAAGCTTATAAAAGAAAAAAAATATGCACATTGAAAAAACCCCAAACTTCAGCGGAGCACAGAAGAGAGGATCACTTCACTTTTACACAAACAAGTTACAGAAAAATAGATTCCAAGGTTTTTCCAGTGGAGTGAAAAATAGGTATTTTCCATAAAACATCCCTTCTGTTACTCAGTTCTCATCAGTGCAGAGCATCTGAGTGACAGGGAAAACGCTGCAGACATCCCATGCTCCAGAGAAACAAAGCAATAGTCTGATCCCCAGCCAGCAGAATCCCCTTGTGCCTCAGGTACCTGCACTGACTTCTCCAACTCGGGACAGAGCTGCGGTGTCCTCCAGGAGGTTCATGGGCTAAAGCTCCTGAGTGTTTCTGAAGCAGAACACTGTCAGGAAGAAAGGCACAGCATCTCAGCTCTTGGTTTCTTCCCAGCTAGGAGACATCTTGGCATAATGATTTCTGATTTTCTGCTTTATAAATGAAATTGTGAATGGTATCTCAGCACACTTGAGAAAACCCTGTACTTCTCAAGTAAAGCATTTGGCCTTCAGTTACTCATTTGCTTTGTACAAGTTGAGATATTAGGCTTAGAAGTGCCCAGTAATTTTTTGTTTTACAGAACGTTTTTCATCTGAGTGAGCTGAGAGATGATTTAGAAACTCTGACTGTATTCTGAACCCTGCCTGCCCTGAGGTTTGCTGTCCCTGAAGGGACTGTTAACTCTTTGGTATCTGACTTTGCAATAAATTACTAGGTTTCTGTACACTACCTTGTAAACTCGCCAAACCAGGCACGAGCCAGCACTTGCTGACACACCATGACTAAAGCTTACACTTGGCTATTTGCAAGCCAATTCTTCACTGAAGATTTAAGCAGATTGATGGCTGAGTCCATTAATTGTAATAAGGTGTAAACTGCAACAAATCGTATTTACTAAGTTTGCACCTAATACTCCTTTGTTGTTTTGAAAGATTGGATATTAGATCAGCCCTGGCATTAGTGACAAAACTACCTTTATAAAACCTGACAAGACACACAAATGATTTGTGAAACTAAATCCCAGTTTCAGGAATGTCTTCCAATCACCTTTCAAGGCAAGCTTAAGCAAAGCAATGCAAATAGACATCTAAGGAGGGATTGGGTTTTCTTCAAAGATGCAAAGTGTCAAAATACAGAAAAGCTTGCAAGACAAGCCCAATGTTTAGGCAACCCTGAAACTCTCAGAAAACTGCTCATAGCTCTTCCGTGTCCTTTTCCACCCAAACTGGAGGGCTGCCAAGAAGAGCCCTAGAAAGGTGCATTATCCAGTGCCATCGCCGACACCGGACGGTAGGATAAATGCTCCCTTCTGCACAGTTCCACCCAAAATCATTACCAGTAACATGGGGTGACTCCAAGCTGGCTCTAAGTCAGTCCAAACAGAGGAACTGTCACAAACAATGTAAATGCTACAGCAGGGCGTGTAGAGAGTGAGCACCCGAACAGGTTGCGTGCTCCTTGGTCTCAGCAGCAGCAAGGCTTGGCACTTGAGAAAGGATATGGGCAAAGGAGGAGAAGGTCAGAGGACCACAGAAATTACCTATGAGACTGGCAACCAAAGACTGGAAAACTGGTTATAAACTGTAAGGCCACTGCTAGAAGGTTGTTAAATTGTAAAGGCATCAATCTATTCAAGGAAGAAAGGTCAAGAAACCAGTGCATAGGCAAAAATCAAGCCCTAGGGAAAAACAACATCAACAAGTCAATGAAAACTACTTTAATAGCCAGTCTTTCAACTTGCAGAGTTCAGAAGGATGGATTAGGCACAGGTTATGTGCATGATGACAGAGACCACCTCCCTGGGCAGCGTCAAGTGAGCATGCATGTAAGAAAGAGCATGCATGTAAGAAAGACCCAAAAGCTCAGTGAGCCAGGAGGGCAAGGAGACAGGGAAACTGAGCTCACAGTCCTGCTCTGTAAGTTTTACTGTCTGTAAAAAGCAGCACAACTTAAAGAAGTTTTCAGGATATTATGTAGGTGAACACACTAAAAAAAAACAACAAAACAACCAAGCAAACAACACACACAAAGTATTAAGCTCTTGTTTTACATGGCACCATCCCCACACTAATGCAAATGAGATCAGAAGTCCTGCTGAGCATCCCTCATTATAGAAAGGGTCTCCAAGTTGTGACTGCAGCCTCAGTTTCATCTGTTAATATTTCATCTTTGGTAGTATTAAACTGTAGGATCCTTTTAAGTTTCTCAGAGTGAAACTGAAATAATCAGCTGGGCAGAAGTTCTCAGAGAATGCACAGTCCTGTTTGCTCAGCCTTATTTGAATAGTCACCTATTTCAACAAGATTAAATATGGCATTTCCTAACTATAAGAACTGTTTTCTGCTACATGCACCATGTCAGTAGTAGTCACTATTTCTACAGACAGCCCTGTGACTTCTCTGCTTGCACATTTTATTGTAGTTCCACTGTTCAACATTGCTGTTAGGTTGGTTTTTCTCCATGATGTTAAGATCTTCCTCGTTAGATTCTGCTGTTGACTGGTAATTTTTCTGAACTCCTTTACTGTAAAGAAAGCATCCATTAAACACATCAAAACAACTTATTTTCCATCTTTTCTTTGACAAATGTTCCATTTTTTGCTAACACAATCTGGCTAGGAGTAGGAAGCAGGCATGTGTTGCAATCTCTGGTCCCTGCTGTCAGTCTTGACCAAGAAAGCCTGACTCATGACAAAGGGTTCTTAGCTGTGGCTTGGCAAATTCAGACCAAAGGACCTGGCTGGGTGAGATAACGAAAACATTCAACCACCAAACACATGTGGAACCAGGGCAATGAGGACAAAAACCCGACGTGTGCAGAGGCATATATTTCAGCTTTTCATGATGAAAATACCACCCTGTATCTGGACAGAGAAGGGGAGCACTAGACTGCAGTGATGTAATCAGGATACAGCCTCGAACTGGAACACAGCATCTTCTGAAATACACGCTGAGAGGAACAAGCGTTTATTTTGGAGAACAGCTCAAACATCCAGATGTTAGCTCTGTCAGGCGAAGACCTAAGACAGCCAAGCCACCAACTGTATGGAACCACAGTCAGTAGCTCATGCTCAGTCACTGTAGCTCTCTTCCCTTTCCAGCCCCACGTCCCCCCCAGGGACAACACTCCCACCATGGGTAACAAGCACAAGGCTTGCTTGTCCCCGGGACCTGCGATGCTTCAGCATGTGCTTTTAAACTGTTCAGTATGGTAAGTTATGGAAGAATCTCCAGATGATGTAAAGAGGACAAGGACCCCTGATGTGCATCTGTGAAAGGCTGCAGGCTTATGGAGATCCTGCTAAAGATCAGAATCCCCCATCTGTTGGTCTTTCTCAGAAATGTAACACCCTCCTCAGTTCTCTGCCTACAAACATACAGAGGATTCCTTGGAGAGACACTTTCCATATACACGAAGCTATACGTCCTTGCTTCTTCATATCACAGGAATGAATGCAGGGCTTGTTCCAGGGTTACTGCTTCCTTCTGCAGCTGTGCTTTGCAGAAGCTTACTAGCCAGGGGCCAAATGTCTACATCTGAGCATGCAGTGACTATTTCCCAGTTCAGGCAGCATCTGCTTAGCTAATATCTCCTTCACACTTCATTTTGCTAATGAGCACTCAGGCCTTCCCAAGGAGTGCAGCATTTTAAACCATTAGTACACAAATGAATAGCACTGGCGTACACAAAAACGTTCTGCGGAACACAGGGCCTCAGTTCTGGCAAGCTCACCAACATGTGTCATATAGCTACAATTACAGCACATGGACATCTCAGACTCTAGTTCTCGGCCACAGCAGGTATATACACAGTGACATGCTTGATGTGATACTTCCCAGAAAGAGGAAGGAGTAATTCAAGCAATGCTCTGAATCACGGCCAGGCCAGACACGGGAATCGTTCTTTCATTCTACAGAACCTTCTCCCTGAATAAAAGGTTTCCAAGCTTAGCCCACTGAGAGGACACAAAGAGCACCCAGGCAGATGCCACTACCACAGGATTTGCCAGATACAGCAAACAGAGAAAATATCAGGGATTCCAGGCCACCCACAGCTTCTCTTGCTGGAGCAATGTAAACTGCAGCGAAAGGGTGGCCAGAGACAGCTTCCCTCATCATACATGTAGCTCCTTCCCTCCCCAGCCTGAGTGCCTCCCCTCTTTCATCAAACTCTTTGCACAAGGGTGGGATTTGGCAAAAGTACCAGACAGGATAATTCAGATTTTTGGCTTGAAGTATTTTTCACAAAAGTCTTGTCTGTAAATGTTCAAAACCCTTCTAAAATAAGGTTGGTTTGCTTATTTAGAAAGCATCACTAAGTCATCAGGATGCAAACTGGAGCCCCAAGGGATGTTATCTGGAGCCTAACTTGCACAAAAGGTTGCTGTAGGTTGGCTCTAGGCTGCTTTCTGTTCAGTATTTTCTTTAAATCCTCAGAATCACTCCTTTGAAACCTCTAAGGGCAGTGAGCTTCCTACCCTGACAAAGCCAAGGCAACCAGGCTACCTAAGTTTGGTCACCAGTTTTCAAACCTCGGCATCCTTCCTCACTTGGTGATGAGAAAAAGGGATCTAGTGAGAACTCAGGAGCTCCAGGTAGCATCCAATGTGATACCTAAAGATAAGTTTTCATTTCTTCGCCTGATCTTAAAATGGCTTTCCGTGAATGAAGAGCTACAGTTACAATCTAGATAAATTCTTTTCAGTAGCATCGGATTTTACCCAGTGACAGATGTATTAAAACCCGCTGGTTTTGACTTCCAGCTGTTATTTTTTCCTCACACAAAAGCACGCCTTGAGAAACAGTCCAAAGCACTGCATCCCACAGCAGTGTTACTTTTAGTATGAGATTTCTTCAGAAGTCTGGTAACATTTGTTGTTTGAGGGTGTCCCTTTACATACAACAGGTATTAATCGCTTACTTCATCACGTTGAGAAAAATCACAGCTGGGTAAGACCTCAGCTGCTAAAGCTCTTTTCTAACAAGATGTTAATTAATTTGTTGAGGGGTGAAAGCTTAATTATGATGGATTTGCAACCCCCCCAGTTGGCACTTCGGAACAGAATTTGGAGTATTTCTTTCAATCACTGGGGAGTCGTGGGGTAGAAGAGCACAAAGGCACAATCCTAGTTACACTTTATTGTCAAGCATGCAGCAGTAGAAAAGCAACACCAAAACATTCAGAGTGGTTTCTAGATTCCTTTTCTCCCTCCCACAAAAACCCCATCGAAAATCTGGATACAAATGTTTGATGACACTCTCCACAGACGTAAATCAGCTTGTTTTCAGTGTTGTTAGGGGGGGGCTGTGCCAACTTACCCCCTCTCCATGCCTGCACCAAACAGGTACCTGTTGGTATTTGCCCATTGTACGATGTTCTCCCCTCACTCACCTCAGCACGCTCTAAGCAAACAGACCAGGAAACTATCCCATGCCAAAAATGTAGCTCCTTTACTTCTTTTGCAGTAATCTCTTTAACAGTCCCACTGGTGGGCAAGCAGAAGTTACCTGTTATTAGCCAGGAGGCCTCAATGGAAGATTGTTCTCTTGTGATCGTTCCATATATAAATCCTGACAACTGAACTCTGGATGAAGCCAGGACAACTTTCTTACTGGATTTAATATAATCTTTATGTCATGTTCTTCACACCTTTAGTTTAAAACTCACCTTCCAACATAAAGAGATCAGAGTTTTAAGGAAAAAAAAACAAACCAAAACAAAAGCAAACCAAAAAGCACAACAGATAATGTTGCTCTTTGGCTTCCAAGTGAAGAATTTCCATGCCAGGCATGCATCTCAAGAGGAGAAGAAAAGAAAAGAAAAGCCTTACTGGCCATACTACTTGTGGTTTTCTCCAGTCTTTTGCTGCACACCTTCTATAATCATAGAGTTGTTAAGGTTGGAAACAACCTCCAAGATCATCAAGTGCAACCATCTACCCAAAATTATCATGACCCCTAAACCATGTCCCAAAGCGCCATGTCAGCACATGCTTTGGATGCCTTCAGGGATGGTGACTCNCCATAGAATGGCTTTGGTTGGAAGGGACCCTTCAAGGTCAGCTAGTTCAACAGCAGAGACATCTGCAACCAGAGCAGGTTGCCCAGAGCCCAACCTCACCTGGAATAGTTCCAGGGATGGGGCATCTACCACCTGGATGGGCAACCTGGGGCAGGGTCTCACAACATCCAGTGTAAAAAATGTCTTCCTTCTCTCCAGTCTAAATCTCCCTCCCTTCGTCTAAAAGCATCACCCCTTGTCCTATCACGACAGGCCCCACTAAAAAAATCTGTCCCCATCTTTCTGACAGGCCCCTTCTGTTCCCAGGCCTCACCACTCTTCCGAGGAAATTCTTCCCAATACCCAGTCTGAACTTCCCCTGGCACAACTCGTGCCCATTTCCTCTCGTCCTTCAAGGTCCTCAAGCTGGTTCCTCAACTGACCACAAAACGTCAGCACGGCCAACGTGGAAAATGCTGCTGTTCAGAGGCCTAATTTCTAGGCTAAAGGGCTCAGCCCAGGGTTCCTACCATTCCCTAGAGAGCCTCACAACCTCATTATTAGGAAATCCTGCTTGAAATTTTCTTTCTCTTTCAGCCTATTTCTCCGAGCTACTTTGCCTCAGCACACACACAGAATTCTTGACCTTTCCTCCATATTAAACTCTTGAATTGCATTTCAGAAGCTCCCCCCCTACACCCAGAGGGAAGTTGACCTCTGGCAAACACATACACACAAAATCAAATCTAAAAACCAAGCACAAGTCATTTCAGGTGAAAGTGTAGTGTGTGCCTGACTGGAGCTTCATGCCATGCCTCCATCCTCACCAACAGCCTAGATGGTACCTTGAGGTATCACGACCCTTCCTGACCCGAGCTCCTGGCAGCATACTGGGATGTGTCATTGCACAGGGGGATTTGTCATCAGAACAACTGACATCTACACAACAACAGTCAGTCTCTTGCATTTTAGGGGTTCCTTTTCCTCAAGCCTTTTGTCCTTTCTTTGCAAGGGACAATCTATGATGTTTGCTCCATGTCAGATAGAGCCTTATAATCTTTATCATGAGACAGCAAGTGCAGCACAACTCCTCAACATGACCTCTCACATACAGGTAGAATTTATAGTGTATATACAATTTACAAAGTCTTCTGGAACTCATGCTTCACAACACAAAGGTGAACAGCATTAAAAATACCAGAGCTGCTAGCCATGGTGAAGGATATTTTTCCTATGATAAATGCATTCTACCCTAACTGAACCCTATACAAGCTCCAGTTTTACCACAATGTCCATGTTTTCATTTCATTAAAACACTAAAAAAAAATGTTCCTTAAAAATATCTTCCTTTCCCTAGTACTCTGCCCTTGAACCATCAAGGTTTGGGGTTGAATGAAGACTGTCTTTTTGTCACACATTTCCATACTGTGCCTGCTAAAAGGCACCCTCATCACAAGTCTCCTAAAGAGTGTGACCACACAAGCAGTGAAAAGCCTCATACTTGACATTTGGTGTCATCTCTTGATCCCATACCTGGACACAGCATCTGCTATGAGACAGTCCTTGGAAATTCCTTTGTAAGGAGCTTGCTCATTTTTGTTTAAAAGCTACACACTAGACTGGGGGGGTGGGGTGTGTGTTTTGTTTGTTTCTGGTTTTGTTTGTTGTTGTCGGTTTGGTTGGGTTTGGTTTTTATTTTTTTTGTGGTTTGTATGTTTTTTTCCCCATGGAAAAATAGCCACTGCATGATACGTGCTTGGAGGCAACATTACTAGCACTGTGACAAGAAAAGGCCCTGGCAGTCTATAATTTGAAGTAAATTTTGTACCTTACATGGGGCTCTATCAAGATTTTCTCCCTTCACACGCAGCAGAGTAGTAGCTTCAGACAGTTATAGAGTCTAAAAAAGCTGGCTTGCTATCAATCCCCACGTATCTCATGCAGGTTCCCATTGCCATGGTATCTCTTCCCTCACAGTCTCTGATCTATCTCACAGCTATTCTGGCTGATACAAAAACTTTACAAAGATTTCTCTCCCCTCTCAAAGATAATTTTGATTCATAAAGATACTTACTGCAGGCTTGCTTCCTACACCGTGTGCTTTCTCTAGCTTGTAACTTCACCTCCAAAGAATTACCTGCTCTATCACTTCTACACACTTTATAAATAAAACTAGCAGTATCCCATTTTAGAATCATGAATTATTTTAGAAACCAAGTGTCTAATGCAGCCGTTACATCAGCATCTTCAATTATAACAGATATTCCCATTCATCCTGGCTACTTCCCAGTCTTCTCAGGAAAGACACATATTTGGAGTCATGCTGGTTGTCCTGATAAATTGAGACTTCTCTTTTTCAAACTATTTTGTTATTCCTTCTTTCAGTCTTATCAATCTGGGTCCTAGTTCTGTCTAGAATAATAGCTTCTTAACTATAATTCCATACAGTAGTTCTATACATAATGAGTATATATTTCTATTAGCAGCTACTATGTATTATATTTATTGGTTTATATATTTATTCTTGTCATTAGATACATAATATATAAATAACCTTTTCTTAACTGAAATGATGTTTCTCCCATCAACATCTCCCCACAGCATATCTCCATTTCTTCACTTTCTGCTGCCTTTGGGTTCAAAACTCCCTCTGAATTTATTTTTATTTCAGTTCCAAGCACTGCCTGTCTGGTTCCCTATCAGTTCTCTCCCCATTCAGCCTCCATCCATTCCAATTTTCCCCCATTTTCTAATGGATACGATGCCCTTCCCCTATGCTATTTTGTTTTGAGCCACGACCCGAGATTGCCCGACTCCATCTGTCCCTGCATGTGACAGCAGCAGATGTCAGAGACTCCTGTCTCAATCTGAGTACCAAAAGCTTTACCATTGCATTCAATAGCTCATTTCTCTCCCTTCCAGGAGACAGGTGCACAGATGCACAAAGCAGAGCCAGCAGCCCCACTACAACAGGACAAAGGCTGTGCCTGTCGTGCTCACACAGAGTTAGTCCTCGCACAGCTCACACTGCCATCGAACGCCCCGATGGCTGCATCCCTTACAGCCAAGCTCCAAGTTCAGCAACCCATCTCCTTCCAGCAGCTGAGACACCTGTCCCTGGTGTGCAGCCACATTACACAGGGCTAACAGCCCATCATCCTCCGCAGAGGGAAGATGACAGCAGTGGCTACTCAGGCAGTCTCTCCCCCCATCCATATTGCTGCCTTCTTGTCAGGACACTCTATTCCCCCCTGTTGTCAGGGTTTAGGGTCAGGGCCACCTGCTGAACCTGTAACTTCCACTCTCAGTTAACCCCCCCTCCCTTCCCCACAGGGGAGTGGAAAGGGGGGAAGGGAGAGAGACTTAGGGATTGGAAAAGAAAGCTGGAACAGCTTTAATGACAGTATGATGATGGAATATACACAAATATATACAAAACCAGTATGGAACCCAACCCCTGATGGCAATTCCATCACTGTCATCACTGGTGCTGTGGAGCAGGCACTGGGAGAGTCCCAGCCTGGACTCAGTGGCAGATGGGAACAGGACCCTGGAACTGGTTTCAGAAAAACATAGATTAGAATGGAAGGTAGGACAGTCCTTGCAGGATGCTGGCCACTGAAGAAGAGCTTGACCTTGTGACCCCTCAGCTTTATACTGCATGATGTCTATGGGCTGGATTACTCCACTGGTCAGGTTGGGGTCACCTGCCCTGTCCACTGCACCCTGCAGGTGTTGCCTTCTACTTTCTGCACCCCTCAGTGTGGGGCACAAGCCCCAGCAGTGGCCTTGGTCTGCACACCAATCCTTGGTCGTAACTCCAACCATGGGGTGTTCTCACTGCTGGAAGCAGACACTGTCTGCAGAAATCTGCTCTTCACTTGAGACATTGCAGTGAGTTGGAAGAGACTGAGCTGAAAACTCAAATCACTGAGCAGAAGAGATTCGGTTCTAACTCAGACCAGGACACCATCCACCAACACGGGACCTGAAGGCCATTGCATGTAAGAGCTGGACTCCTCCGTGGTGCCTTTGAGTCTCCTCCACAGGTTTTCTATTTCTCTGAGTTTCTCTTGTTCATTCCAGCTAAATCAGCTGAGACACTGTAATACTCTGAAGACCACAAGCTGCACTGACTTCATGTAAATCCCATCTAACAACAAATCACGTGCCACTGAGGATTGTGGCAGTCACCCAACGCTGTGGATGAACCAAACCCAGAACTGTTATTTTATAAAGTAGCTTCACTGGAACTAGGAATATGGAAAAACCACAACTCACCCACTTGATCTTTCATTAGATGTCTTTGTCCAGTCCTGTTACTTCTCTGCATGTCCCCCCTCACAGGATTTTGTTCCTGAAAGGGATCTGCCCTTCCTAAGTCCATCACTTTGAGGGGATGTCACAGGACCTTGAAAGGAGAAATGAAGTGAAGATTTCTGAGCTACATACATCTGTGGTCTCCACAGCAACAGAGTAATCAAATCTGTGTCCCTTGCTATTATTTCAAAAGGACATTAAGTATTACTCGAATAATACAGAGCTGTGAAAGCTACCACCACACGTCCACTTAGTTTGAAGTCATTAGTCTCTCTACCTTCCTCCTTAAGAAGAATTAGTCTTACCAATGGTGATCCCGAAATTCAGACATCCTTCAGCTTCCGATTTTGATTGAACACCCTGTTTCTACCCTCAGGCACGAATGCATTTCTTCTGTAGAGCATAACATGCCCAAGTAATACCAGCCCTTCTTCAATCTGTCAGGACTCTCCAAAGGAGAAAGAGCTTTTGAGGTTTTGCTCATCCCCACTGATATTTTCAAATATACAAATACAGGGAGATTAGAAATTAAATCTGAAATCACTTCATGA
>VWZY01008427.1:65400-76786 GCA_013399075.1 Chloroceryle aenea | reverse complement strand
GAATCCAGCTCCTGGACACAGCTTCCGTCTGCTGCAGGGCCCGGTCTGTGACCCCTGGTGCCTGCTCCACAGCACCAGTGGTGACAGTGATGGAATTGCCACCAGGGGGTTCTCACTGCTGGGAGGAGGTGCTTCCTGGGAAAACAGGCTGCTGACTTCAGACAGTGCAGTTGGTTAGAAGAACTGAGCTGAGAAATAAAAACACTGAACAGAATGAGTTCTGGTTTCACTCAAACCAGGACCCAAGGGCAGCCCCTGATCGTGCCATGTGCCTTACTGGCCTTGGAGTCTGTTTCCAGTTTTTGTGAACCATAGAATCCTANTGATGGAATTGCCACCAGGGGGTTCTCACTGCTGGGAGGAGGTGCTTCCTGGGAAAACAGGCTGCTGACTTCAGACAGTGCAGTTGGTTAGAAGAACTGAGCTGAGAAATAAAAACACTGAACAGAATGAGTTCTGGTTTCACTCAAACCAGGACCCAAGGGCAGCCCCTGATCGTGCCATGTGCCTTACTGGCCTTGGAGTCTGTTTCCAGTTTTTGTGAACCATAGAATCCTATTGGGTTGGAAAAGACCTTTATGATCATCAGTCCAACTGTTCACAGAGCACTGCCAGCTTGCCACTAAACCATGTCCTGAAGTGCTGTTTCTGCATGGCTTTTAAATCCCTGCAGGGATGGTGACTTGACCACTGCCCTGGGCAGCCTGGGCCAGCCCTTGACAACCCTTGTGGGGAAGAAATTTTTCCTTGTGTCCAGCCGTGGTGCAACGTGAGACCATTTCCTCAGTCCCATCACTTGTTCCTTGGGAGAACAGACCAACAGGCTACAGCCTCTTTTCAGGTCGTTGTAGTGAACAAGGTGGTTTCCCCTCAGTCTCCTTTTCTAGAGGCTGGACAGCCTCATGTCCCCCAACTGCTCCTCATAAGACTTGTTCTCTAGACCCTTCCCCAGCTTTGTTGCCCTTCTCTGGACCCACTTCAGCACCTCGATGTCTTTCTTGTCACTAAGGACCCAAAACTGAACTAAAGCTTCATCCCCTGGCACTGTTCCACTAAAATGCTTGTCCTGCCGGGACCCTGAGACCTGGCCTGGTTTGGCTGATCCTCACCCAGCTGAGTAGGTGGTGTATTGCCTGGAGAACACCTTTTTGCCAAGTATCTCTCTGGTCAGTGAACTTACACAGCCTTTTTTGAGGGATGCACTGAAAAATCAACTGGAGTTTCATGTGTGAGAACCCAGCACTGCAGTCTCCTAAAAGGCAAGTAGAACATCAACTGAGAGCAACTGGGATGGTGCAGACTCCTCCTGTTGCCTGCTCTTGGAATACGTAACCTGTGGGCACGGTCCTCTTGGGCTTGTTAACACATGCTAAGTTTTCAGCTCGTTGGCTGTGGAGACCGGCAGACTTGAGGGCCACTCTAATTACAGCTCATTCCTGCAAGATAGGTTTTAATGTAATTCAATCTTCGGTGGTGGTGTGCTGGCTGTGATGAAGCTCCTCTGCGCGGCTGGAATAATCCTTGTCTAGCTCGCACTGTTTTGCAGTGCAAATCTTTGCAGTGCCTTAGGCTGGCTTTTTTTGTAAGGTTTTGACAAGAACGAGTGTTGTTTTTGAGGGAGAGGTTGCAGAAAAAAGCAAAATTTGATCTTTACCTGTCCTTGTAAAAATTCAGCTGGCCTCAGCCAAGCACCAGCCTCTGAAAACAAACATTTTAAGAAATGCTGTTTGTCACTGTGCTCTATTCCCTTTGCACCTGAATGAAGGAGGGCAGAAGCCTGTTCCTGCCACTGTCTTTGTGTTGCCTTAAATGGAGAAGTCGTCTTTGTGCCAGACCTGGTCCTCATTCTCCTCCTGACAAGGAGCCCCAGGCATTGCACGGGTGAAAACTTCTCCCAGGCCGAGTGTTCTGGCCGCCGCCGTTCAGCCGCGCTGCAGTGGCAGCTCTCATCCTTCGGTCCGTCCCTCGCCTTCGCTGGATCCGCGTAGCCCTGAAGCCACTTTGCAGACCAGGGACTTGGAGCTCGGGTCTCCGGACCGTTTCCATTTGGCAGCCCCTTTCCAGCCACCCTGTCTGCAGCTCCAGGCTTTCAGCCCTGACTCTTTCTCAGGGAAGTTGTAGTGAAGGCTGCTCAGCTGTTTTTCAGACCAAAGGTTTCTCTAAGCCCCAGTCTCTTTGCAGGCTTCACTTGGCCTTGGCAGCCAATTTCCATCCCTGCTCCAGTTGCATCTCTGGGCTTCCTCTTTCCGTCAGTGTCATCTTAACCCTGATTTCATAGCTGAGCCTTTTGACAAGACCTACAGGACGTAAGATGATTCCCAGCTGGGGTCTCTTGGCAGCCCCTTTCCAGCTGCCGTCCAATGGCAGCTTTGTGCTTTCTCTCTCTCTGCTGAACCCCAACCCAGATGCTAGCTCTCATTTTCCTGCAGAGCAACGGAACAGGCCCCACGGCCGTTGCCTGGGTGAAAACCTGGAGCCAGCCCAGCTCTCTGGGTAGCCCCTGCCTGGCTGTTGAAGCCCCAGGGCTGGCCCAGCTCTAAGCTCTCTCCTCCACTCTCACTTTTAATGAAGAACTGTAGGGAAGGCCCCTCACCCATTGCTCTACACCAAAGCTTTCCCTCAGCTCTGGGCTCTTGACAGCCCTTGCTTGCCTCTTGACGGCACCTTTCCTGCTTCACTTCAGCTATAATGCCAGGCCTTCTCAACTGGAACCCTTGTTTGGTGGCTGGACCCTAAGGAAGGCCCCCAGCCATTTGCTGTCTCCTGTCCCAGGACTCTTGGCAGCCCCTTTCCAGCCCCATCCCAGCTGTGAGCGTAACCTTTCAGACCCTGACCCCAGGAGCTGTTTTCCAGCTGAGCTGTAGGGAAAGCCTGTGAGCCCTTTCCCAGCCCAGCCTTCTTGGCAGCCCCTCTTCCTTTTGGCAGCCCCTTTCCAGCCCCACATGAGCTCTAGACTTTCTCTGACCCATAGCCCTTGGTTTTCCAGATGAGCCATTGCCAAGCCCCAGCTGTTTCCCCGAGAAGACTTTCTCCCAGGTGAGGCCTCTGGCAGCTCCCGCTTTGCTCAGGCAAGCCCTTGCTGGGACAAGCCCTCCCTTGTCCTGCTGCACCCCGTGTTTTCTTTTCCGTAGCCATAACCCTGGTCTTCCTGGGAAGCCATAGAGAAGCCTCCTCATGGTAGCCTGGACCAGTGGTTTCTCCCAGCCAGGTCTCTTGGCAGCTGCCAGGTACTTTAGCAGCCCCTTTCCAGCACCACTCCAGCAGCAGCTCTGGACTTCATTTGTCTCAGCATTATCCCATCCATAATCTTAGGCTGAACATCAGACAAGATCATCCTTGTAGAAGGTTTCTGCAAGCCCAGGGGTTTCAGCAACGCCCACTGTCTTCTAGTGAGCCCTTCCCAGTCCCTCTCGACCCGCAGCTTTTTTCTTTCTCTCAACCCTACCCTTAATTTTACATCTGAACCCAGACGAGGCTGCCAGATGAGTCTTCTCCCAGGCCAGGTGCTTTGGCAGCTCCCGCTTGGCTTTGGCAGAGCTTTCACAGCCCTGCTCCCCGGGCTGCCCGGGGCACCCAGTGCTCTCATTCCCCAGCCTCGCTGCTAGCAGAGCCGAGCTGGGGTGAGCTGGGGTTCCTTTCCTGGTGCCTTAACATTTTATGTGCAAATTTCTGGATTTTATTGTGTGTGTTTGGTTTTTTTTAAGGTCAGAAAACTATTTCAGAGGCAAGCGTTCAGACAGGGGTTGTGCAGCATTAACTTCCCTTCTTCCCCTTCCTTCTTTGCTCTCAGGGGGTGGTGCATCAGCCATGCCTTCTCCCGTCTGCAGGGCTGGTGGAGGGTGCGGATGCCAGCACAGGCAGGTGGCTCCTTCCCAGCTTTGGATGAAGGTTTGGGTTCTGGCCTTGCTGCTGGGCAGGGCTGTCGCGGGGAACAGCTGCCTGCACAAGTTCAGTACAGCCTCCTTGTAGCATTTTCAGGCTTCTGGGCGCTTCCAGCAGTGCCCTTTAAATATTACCGTGAGGTGGTGTGGTTGAAATGTAGCCAAGGCCCGTGAGCACCCCAGGCTCCTGGAGAGGGGTCAGAGGTGCTGGTCTGTGGGGTGGGCAGTAGCTGCTCCTCTGCTGCCCAGGCGTGGGAGCAGTAGCGCTCCAGTGCTGGCATTGCACGCTGCTGTAAACAGCCTCTTTAAGGACACAACTAATTTTGCTGCCTGCAAAGTAGTTTTAGGGATCTCCTGTGGCTTTTAAAGGTGACCTGCAAAGATTTCAGGAAAAGGAGGCAACATCAGGTTGCTGAGTGCCTGTGAGGGGGGTATGAGTGCTGAGGCCAGCTCTGACCCAGTTTGTCCCCTCTGAGCGTGGCCGGAGGTGCTGTGGGCCTGCAGAGACAGTGGGTGGGAGATATCCGGATTGTGCCTCTGATGGAAAGTTGCACATTTTCTATTTTCCTGGTGTGAAACTGCAGTCTCGGAGTCTGGAAATTTTGTTTCAGAAAAGCAAGTCTGAGGTTTAAACCTTCTTCAAAACTTTTTCTGTTTCTTGGAAAAAACAAGGTCTTGACAGAGCACAATGAGCTGCAAGCTCTTCCTCCTGCTGGGCTGGATGGCTGGCACTCATCCTTCCTCACGCTTGCTCTTCCCCAGCCCAGCAATGCTCCTAGAAAGCTGAAAATAGTTGGTGCTTCCTATCCCTGGGGCAATTATTTGATCCTCTGCAGCTGATCTGAGCTATTCTCGGAGCTAACAACTGGCCCGAGCAGGGTCCAGGGTTGGGGGCTGCATGTCCGCGGAACCCGGGCTGGGCTCTGGATGGAGGGAGCACACAGAGCCTGGTCTGTGAGCTGTTGCCTGCTGAGCTGCCAGCTCCAGCAGTGCCCCATTAGCAGCCCTGGGGCACTGGGCTTCCCGTGGTGGGGCTGCTCCTGTGTCCCACCTTCCCACGTGCACAGGCTCATCCGTGGTGCCTGAAGATCTGCGGTTCCCAAAAAGAGCTGGAGGTGTGAGTGAGCTTCATGTGGAGCTCGCTGTCGCCGTCACGCGAGGTGATGAGTATTAGAAGTTATTTATTTTTCTCTGGCAATATTAAACACCAACAGGTTTGGAAGCAGAGATTTCAGGACTTTATGGGGGCTGGCGCATAGTTTCTGTCTGGGAGCCAAAGCTCCCCCAGCTGCTGCGTCGGGATTTCCCTCCTGGTGCTCGTGGCCTGTTGGCTGGAGGTGTGCGTGGCAGCAAGCGACCTCCTGGGAAGGCTGAAGCAGCAGAACAGAGCTGCCTGCTGCATTTACAAGACCTCTAGCTATGCAGTATGTAAATGAAATTTAGAGGGTATCGTTGGGGACTTTGTTGTCTTTAAAATTTGAAAACTGCCAGAAATACACTTATCCCATTAAACTGGGAGACTTCTTTGGGTCGTGACTTTGGAACCGCCCAGGCTGGGGAGACTGAGGTTATCTGAGAACTAGGTGATGGGGAAAGGGGGACCCTGAAGAGCTGCTTGTTTTACCGCTCCTTACCAGTTGCAGGCAAGCTAGCAGCCTAACTTTTTTTGTAAAGCACACACTAGGAATTCTTTGGTGTCCTGTGGCAGTTTGTCTTCTAGATTTCCTGCTTCCAGCACGGTGTCTTGCACCGGTCCGTGGCCACGGAGTGTGGTCACAGCGGAGGTGAGGAGTTTCTCTACAGGCCTTGCAGGCGATGGCTGTGAGGGTGACACTGTGTGTGAGTGCCCTGGGGGACAGGGGACACGCTCAGAGGGTTCTGCCACAGATGCCTGTCACCCAGCCTGCTGTTGGCCCAAGGAAATGGCAACAGTGACACTGAGAACATGTTCAGCTCTTCGGGCAGATGTGAGCCTGAGAACAAAGTCTGCTGGGTCAGCTTGACCTTGGAGTAACTCCTTTGGGTAGGTCAGACTCACAGAGGGGCTGTGAAACGTTTCCTGGGCTGGCCGCTGCTTGAGGCAGCAGCGTGGCTGGGGATGCGCTTCTGAGGGCTTAGGAAAAGAGCCAGAGATAGTTCATTGCTGGGGGATGGCTCAGCATGGTTGGAGAAAGAAAGGCTGGAAGTTGCTCTTGGTGAGGCTGGCTGCTGGGGACTGGCTGGGGATCTCTTCTGGGCACTGTGCTCTGAAGTGAGGTGTGGTGGCCCTCTGGGCAGGGTCCCAGCGTCCCTTGTGCTGGACAGACATCTGGAGAGGAGCTCGTCCTTGCCGACTGACTGGCCCAGACTTCTCCAAGCCTTCCTCCACCCTCCTGAATTTTCCCCACTTGCTCTCAGTCATCCCAGCTCTTGCAAGCATTGGACGTGCTGTGAAATTGCTGATCACCCCGAGGAGAATTTTGTCTTGGATTTTCCTGGAGGTTGAGTGCAGAAAGGGAGAGGGCCGTGGTATTTCCAGCTTCAGTCCTCTCTGACTTCAGGTCAGCCTCGCTCAAAGCACAGCCCCAGGCAGCAGCAGAGCGCTGGGTCCAGCAGCCTGTGGCATTCCTCCCTGTGTTGACTCCTGGGGCTGCGTGCCTGCCCTGTTCAGCCCCTGGCGCAGGATATAAATATAATATAAAATAATAGGAAGAGAGAAGCAGGACAGGTGCAGAAAGCCAAGCTTCCCGTTCCAGTGCTGGCCCTCGCGGGAGCTCAAGGCAGAGCTGTGAGAGGAGGCTCTCTAAGGCACAGAGGAGCTGGGACATGCTGTGTGACATACGGACGGCCCCGACAGGAGCTTTGATGTTGAACGGTGCCGTATCCTGGCCGTTGGAAGATGTCTTGGAGAGGCAACGTGTGCCCAGGCTGGAGTGTCAGCCAGGCAGTGAATTTCAGGGTGGTTTAAAATAACGGAGGGAGGTGTGGGGAGAACTGCAGCCCATCTGAACTTGCCTCTGCACGGTGGTTTGATCACTTGAAGGTGTTGTCCGAGCACCTGCTGCTTCATTCCCATGTGTCAGAACTTTATGATCCAGGAAGGATGTGTTGCCTCTGTAGCTGTAAAATCCTTGCCTGACATGTGGGAGACTGTGCAGAGGGTGCCCTGAACCTTCAGCTCACCGGTGTGTTTGCAGAAGTGCTCTCTGCCTTGGGGTGCTGGCAGGGGCTCTGGGGTGCCCAGACCAGTCATAGGAAGGTGCTGCAGGCAGCTGGGCAACGGGGGACCCCGAGGTGCTGGTGTGTCTGGCTCTTGGGCAGGCTAGTCCTACACCATGAGTCCTGCTTGCCAGGATCCTGCACTTGGAGATGCAAACTTCAGGCCCTTTTCTGCTGTGCTCAGGGATGAGTCCAGCTACTCCTTGGGTGCTGTACACTTGGTACGTGCTCCTGCCATGTGCAGAAGGGTGAACTTACTGCTCCAGAAGGTCTCCTAGCTCTGCTTTGTCCCAGTGATGCTTACTCTCTAGTCCTTTTCCTTCATACCTTGACCTCCACCCCGAAACTTGGCTATGTGTTTCTGAAACCTGTTAAAAGTTCTCCTCTAGCCCTGCAGAAGATGTGTCTCTACAGGTTGACTGGTCTGGGCCACTGTGGCTTCCCCTTACCTTTTCTCATGGCTCATTTTCAACACCTTTTTTTCTCCTCTACCTGAAGATCATCTTGAGAAGGTGTTCTCCCTTTTCTGAGGGGACACAGAGGTGAACCACTGTGAAGTGTGGTGATGTAGCTGTGTGCACAGCCGTCAGCGAGCCTCAGCTTCAGCCCTCCAGCTGCAGAGGAGAGCTTGGGAGCTCTTGTGGGAAGAAGGCTGGTAGAAGGGGAAGAGCACATGGTTGCTGCTTGGTTTTGGGGTGGTGGTGGCTCAGATGTGGAATTTCTGATAATGGGTTTTGGGTTGTGCACAGATGCTGCAACTCCTGGAGGAGTCCAGGCGGGAGCGACAGGAAATAGTGACATGATGTGGACTCGGTCTGGTGTGGGGATGTCTTGTGCTTTCAAAACAATAAAAATAAATCCAAGGGAGGAGACTAGTAACCTGACGTGCCCCAAATTGTGTAACTGAAAACGTCATTGTGAGCAGCAGATGCTTTGTAGAGGCTGTGCCACAGTGAGTTGGTCTGCTCGTGTGCAGGGACAGAACACGGCTTTCAGCACTGCTCGCTGTGTCTCTTGAGATGCAACAAGACAGCTCCGGAGTGTGTGCTCACCCTGCCAGTGCGCTGTGCTGTGTTGGTGTGCTCACCATCAGAGCACTGTGCTGTGTTGGTGTGCTCACCATCAGAGCACTGTGCTGTGTTGGTGTGCTCACCATCAGAGCACTGTGCCGTGTTGGTGTGCTCACCATCAGAGCACTGTGCCATGTTACATGATTCTGCTCTGGCAGGGGGGTTGGACTTGAAGATCTCCAAGATCCCTTCCAACCCCTGACACCCTGTGGTCCTGTGATACCTGTGATGTTGGTGCACTCACCGTGGGTGTGCAGTGCTGATGCCAAGGGGGTTTGGAGGAGGTAGTCCATGACCTCACGGTACTTGCCTGTGGCTGCAGCAGCTGAAAGCACTGGTGACTGCCTGGTGCTGGGCGTGTTGCAGGCTGGCAGTGCTGGTGTGGGATGTGTATCAATTATTTTGGGTTAAAAAGGCATAAAAACTTGAGTACAGAGAATAAAAACTCCCCGCTTGTGACACTGGCAATAAAGCTGAATCTAGCAGCCTGGAGTGCTCGCATGATGTGCTAGTAAGAACACGTTGATCTCCATATGAAAACCATAAGCTCATCTAGAAAATGGGGCTGTCTCATTTGAGATTAGAGTTTCTCTGTAATCTGCAAATACTTAATTAGCATGGAAATGGCTCGTTAAATGGGGTTCTCACTGCATGTACCCACGTGGCAGTGTGGTGGTGCTCCCTCGCAGGTGGCGTGTTTCCCTTCAGGACGCTGGACAAGTTCCTGGCTCTGAAGCCAGGCGAGATGCTCTGAATGCATCAGGCAGAAGCAGACTGCAGCACAGTGCAGACACAAACGTGTCCCTCTTCGTTTCTCCAGCTTGTCCCCTTGGAGGTGATGGCAGGACAGGGAGTATTATGAACCACACAATATGTGAAGTGCCCCATGTTCCCTGGTGTCTGTTCCCTGGGACTCTGGCCCCTGGCCAGCACAGAATTTAACACATCCTTTTGCAGAGCAGGGTGGCACATCATCCAGGGAGCTACAACGGGGCCCCACAGGGACCATCCAGGGCTGCCTTACATCATGGTGAGCTCTGCACGTGGACAGGAGACCAAGTGTGCTCTCCTCACACCGGCAGTGACTTTGCCGGGCCCCTCCTTGCACTTGAATGACTTTTCCCCGAGTTAGAGCGGTCTCTGTTAAACTGTCCCCTCTGGTCTAACTGGTATCCCCAGCCTTGTTTTATCAAGAGGTGCACACTCTGGCTTCGGTGTTATGTAAATAGACGGGTGTACGGTGTGGGTGACGCTGCTGTGTGCCTGTTCCCAGCTGGAATGGGGGAGACCTGTCTGCTGGTGGTCTGGGGCTGCTGCTGAGCACGGCTCTGCCAGCCATGAGACATGAGCAGGGCAAGTGATGCTCGTGTGGAGCTTGGCAAGTTCAAGCTTTGTATGTGGGTGCAGACAGAAGGAGGGACCCATAAATGTTTCCGCCTGGCTCTTTGGGAGGGAGCTGGGCAAGAGGAGGGTCTGTCTGCTCCCTCTGGTGGTGCTCCCTCCCAGCTCAGCCCAAAAGCTGAGCACTTTCAGGGCACGTTCTGTGCTGGGCTGTGGCCTGTGGTGAGGACTCCTGGACACTTCCCCTGCCAAGGGACAGGGTGGCTCTGTCTGCGGCTGTGGGCAGCCCCTGCTGCCTGGAGGAAGGGGACATGGCCCGTTAGCTGCCTTCCTGCGCTAACAGAGTGGGTGCTGTGCTAGACACCTCACTGCTTTTGGCTCCCACTGGTTCACCCGTGGATGTGGATCTGAGCAGAAACAAGGGTGTGTGCCAAGAGCTGACCACTCTGCTTCAGTCATGGGGAAACCCCCTGCCGTGCTCTTCTCTCCCATGTCCTTTCCTGTTACCCGTGCTGGCCAAGAGCTCCCCTGCATTGCTGTATGCCAGTGCTGCCAGCCGTGGCTGGGCTAGGCCAGTGGCAACCCCCTAAAGGAAGGGGTGGTCTGCAGCCTGCTGCACTTGGGGAACTGCAAAAGTCCTTCCCTGACAGTAACCTGGTAGAAGTTGTTTGTGAGCTGTGTGTGCAGGTGAAGTCTTGTGCACTCCCTGGGAAAAATGGGTATTGGGAACAGGCTGCCTACCCCAGCCCAGCCTGGGCCAGAGGTGCCCTGGGGAGGAGAAGGGCAGGCTGCAGGCCAAGGGTTGCTTTGGCAGCAGCATCACAGCTCTCCTTTCTGCTGGGGAACCCAGGAACATCCCTGCTCCCTCCAGCCGCTCCAGGGAGTACTTGACCCGTGACATACACGAGCTGCTGCTTGCTGTCCTGCTGAAGAGCCTGCATCTGCCTTCCTGCTGCCGGAGATGAGGCTCGTGAGCAAGGCATGGCCGGTCTAAAGCTCAGTCTGGTGTGCGGCTTGCTCGTAGTGCTGCCCGCCCTTCCCTGCCCACAGGCATCGTCCCGCCAGCCCAGCGCCCCGTCCTCTGAGTCCCCACCTGGCCCGAGCGGTTGGTGCCTGTGAAGTAAGAGGCAGGATGGTGCCAAAACCACGGGTGATGGGAGCAGAGGCGAGGGCTGTGGGGCTGAGGCACCGCAGCTGATGGCAGCGGGGTCCAGGAGCCCTTGCCTGGGATCTAGAGGGACAGCAGGGTTGGGCTGCTGGCTGGCTGTGGCACTGAGCTTCGGGCCATCCTTCCTCCTCATTCAGCTGTGGCAACCACTTGTGTTGCCACCACACAGAAGGTGGTGAGTGTGTGGGGACCTAGGTGTGTAGGCCACAGGGAAAGAACCTTCCAGCTTGGGCTAGACCAAGGCTTGTTACAAGGTATTAATCTTGGCTTTTGCTTGCTGTACAATGGCTGAGCCTTTCTCCTTCCCTGACATCTCTTGGGTTTCAGTGAAACCACCTGTGTGCTCCAGTGTGGGGCTCTGGCTCTGCTCATGGGGGGCCAGGGCACTACAGATGCCCTCATAGTCTTTTTCTGGGCTGACTTTGTCCCTGCCTTGGTCTCTGGAGGTGGCCAGAGACAAACTGGGGAGACGCGGTGGCTCCTGGAGGGGTGAGGGTGAAAGCTGCTGATGTCCTGCTTTGCTGTCATGGGAGAAGACGATGCTACTGGATCCTGTCCTGGTGCTGTCCCTGTCACATGTGGGCAGGAGGCTGCCAGGGACCCACATGGGCACCTTGGTGCCATAACGCCACTTGCTGGCGCTCAGCCTGCAGACCTGGAAGTTGACCTCAGATCCGGGGCTTGCCTGAGAACCCCATGGTGGGACACTTGGTTAAGCGTCAGGGAGC
>VWZY01008425.1:383834-441738 GCA_013399075.1 Chloroceryle aenea | reverse complement strand
ATTCTTCTAGAACACAGGTTTTTAATTTGAAGATTCTTGGAGTTCAGAACTATTTTTTGGTCTGGCCTGAAATAGGAGTTCAGGACTTCCCCAGGGAGCTGCTACTTAGGTGCATTCCTTTATGATATTTTGTATTTTTTTTTCATAGTAGTTAACATTTCACTTAGAATCCTTACTTTTCCAGTTCATTTTTAGGCTGCCCTGTTAATGCTACAGGTTTTCAAAGAACAATCTGCATACCAAAATTCTCTCTTTTTACATTCATACACTACAACAAAGGAAAGATTCTTCTTGTAGATCACTTTAGCAATTGTAATTAAGAACTACATAATATTAGCAATATGGGAAATTCTCATTTATGCTACAGTACTAAACCTCATCAGATTTGATGTATCTATACTTAAAATAACATTTTTCTTCAAGGCTGTGCTAAATATCCACATTTCTTTGCAGGCAAAATGGAAAATTTTAGCCTGTTTTATCTGACCTAAAGCTTATTGATTCTCAACTTCTCTTTCAGTAATAATAACAAATAACTTTTGTGGATTAACTAAATATAATCCAGTTGTTTTTTTCCAAATCACCAGAGAGTATTGGACCCTCAAATATAGAAAAGGTATTCAGATGGAAAGAAAAAAGATTGTTGTGTCTTTTTTTACTCTAATCTCCCACAAGGAGGAACTTTTTAGTCTGTCGGGCAGTGATAGGACTAGAGGGAATGGATTAAAACTAGAGATGGGTTGATTCAGACTGGACATTATGAAGAAGTTCTTCACCCTGAGGGTGGTGAGACACTGGAACAGGTTGCCCAGAGAGGTGGTGGAAGCCTCATACCTGGAAGTTTTTAAGACCAGGCTGGACGGGGATCTGAGCAACCTGATCTAGTGGGAGGTGTCCCTGCCCATGGCAGGGAGGTAGGGACTAGATAATCTTTAAGGTCCCTTCCAACCCTGACAATTCTATGATTCTAAATCTTCAGATGCCTAGAGGAAGCCCTAGGTATCTAAAGGAGAAGAAAAATTATTTGTCACTCAAATTATACCTATATGGCATGTTAGGGAACTGAATCTCTGTTTGCTGAACACCTGTATAAAAGTTAATCACATATTTCTTATGTTTTACAATTCCTATTCACAATTCCTGTTACACATTTTTCCCAGAGGGATTCAGAAGTGCCTCAGAGAGAAAGTTTATATCCTTCTGTTCTGATGGTGACAGTTAATTATAATAAACTTCTGTTGCTTTCTTTAAGAAAGTAATTCTGTGATTATCTGCTTTTCTGATTTTTTCAGTATGCAGATATTTCAAATAATTTTAATCTTATACGTCTTATGCATACAGTGTTTGAATAATATTCCACATTTTTGTTTTCATATCTGCAGCTACACTTTATTTCCTTTTTTAATTTCTTATCTTAAACCTAGGCAATGAAAATATTTGGATGGTCATGCCTACTCTGGAAGGGAAACGAACAGTATAAACATAAAATCAAACAAGAAATTTTGAGACTAACAGGTAAGGATCAAAACTGAAGAGAGAAAGGAGAAAGAAAAGAATTTAAGAACAACCTTAAAGGAGACAGAGAAAAAAAAATGAGAAAATAGAAAGACAGCAGTATGTAAAAGAGAAATGGATTGGAATGTGGGGTAAGAAGATGCAAATGATGGGAAAAGGACAAAAAGCAGAACTGACTGAAATGGGATTTGGAATAGCAACTTCAAATATATCAAGGTCTCAACTTCTGGGCTTTTTATATTTTGTAGACACCTTCACAAGGGAAGGGAGGAATTTTGTTTGCAATGGTGTCACAAAAGAATAAGTATAAACCTGCCAAAACCCATAAGCTGTCTTGTAATGTGTGTTTATTAGAATAAAGTAAATATGGGAATAAACCCAGCTTGACTTCATTAGTATGCATTTGCAATAACAGCAACAACAGCAGAAAAAACAGCCAAGATTTTTAGAGGAAATGGTAAGAAAGAGGGATGATAAACGAGGAATTACAGATTTATTTATTTTCTAGAAATGAAAAAAAAAAACAAACAAACAGATTCCAAAAGAGAAGGAAAAAAAAAAGAAGATACAAATCTAGGAAAAAATGAAATGAAAATATGACACTGGGGGGAAGGGAGGCAGGGGGTGGAAGAGGATAAAAAAAAATAGTCTAATCACCTACCGATCCATTTTTTAATTTATGAATTCATTCATCCATCTTAATCTCATCACAGTATCACATCTGACTGCCTAAAGGCCAGAAAGGGTTTAATTTCACCTCTCCTCCCCAACAGGCAAACGAAGGATGATAGTATCAAATCATTATTCTGTAGTAGTTTGCCTCGGCTTTTACTGTGATAGCAAAAGAACTTATCTGCAATAGAGCATTTGGTGAGTGAGTCCCAGTTCAGCAATACCTCCGTTTGGAAGGGTGCACCATTGCCCTGGGTTGTTTACCTGCACTGTGTAAAGACAAAGTAGACAACATTGATCTGTGCAAATTCTTGATTCTCTCCTTTCTCAAAAACCCACATAAATCACAGTGTAGCCACCATCCATATTACTGATCTGTTTTCTGATAATAAAATGGTGTCTCTGACCTTTCAGACACAGACAGGCTGATTGCTAGAGAAGGGTTATGGTCTCTCAGAGTACAGATGAGCAAAGTTTTAGGAATGAGAAAAAAAATCCTCTGAAGTCTGAAATGGTTGTGAGCATGTGTCCATGCTCTTTTCCATCATATCTTGCCCAGTAATTGATATTCATTATGATTAATTTGGCCAATGTAAAGTTCTTTTGAATCATTGCAAAAACATAGGCATTGGGAAGAAGAAATGGGAGTTTTAAAATAATGAAGCATTCAGATAAAAAGTGATATTAACATGCAGTTAATTGATTTTTTTTAATACTCATGGATAGTCAAAACAAGTTGAACATTAATTCAGAAACCAAACTTTTTTTTCTTTCCTTTTTTTAATAACTCTTAAGAACCATGTTTCTATGAAGAGTTTGTCTCACAAACAAACAGCATTACTTATCACCTAAGTAAACTACAATGACATCCTATGCAGATGTCCTCAAATGAGAAACTAAAAGGATACAAAACATTGAGGGGAAGAGGGATTAGCTTTGTTAAGTATTTTGTAACAATGAAGAAACTGTCCTTGTGATATTAATGAAATGAAGGCTGAGCATTATAACAGGGAAGACAATAAATAAACAGAGATAAAAGTAACCCCAGGTTATAATCCTATTATAAACAATTCCACAATGCAGAACTTTTCTCTAGACCTTGCAAGAAGGTGGGAAGTCATATTTCAAGAAAAGATAGATACAGTGTGGATTCTTCATTGACACATTTCACTTTTGAGATTAACCAAAATTAATCAGAATAAATTAGCACCATGGTTCTGTCAAATGCAAAGACATGAACACTGTTAGAAAACTGGCAACAGAGAAAATTAGAGCTTTAATGGTATTTATAAGAACATCTGTTCTGGGATCCCTGTAGCTGACAGTGCTGTTTGTGTATCTCTGCAGAGAGGTAATGAGCACCATGGAGGACATCAAAATATCACAAAGGAAGACTCCACGGTTAGTAGAAGAGAGATAATAATATTAGAGATATCCACCATCCTGATTTGGTCAGATACAGCCTGTGATTAATCCAGGCAAAAGGAAAGACATGACAAAGCAGATCAGCAGTTGAATCTACTGACTAGTCAGTCTCACCTCTGTGCTCAGCAAGATCATGGAACAGATCCTCCTGGAAACTATGCTAAGGCACATGTCAAATAAGTAATTGTTGACAGCCACCATGGCTTCACCAATGGGAAACCATGCCTGACAAATCTGATGACCTACAATGGGGTTACAGCACTGGTGGATAAAGGAAGAGCAACTGACATCATCTGCCTGAACTTCTGCAAAGCTTTTGGCATTGTCCCACACAACATCCTTGTCTCTAAATTGGAGAGACACAGATTTGACAGATGGACCACTCAGTGGCTAGGAATTGGCTGGATGTTTGTATTCAAAGAGTCACAGTCAAAGACTTGATGTCCAAGCAGACACTAGTCAGCACAGGGGCTGGTGTTGTTCAACATCTTTGACAGTGACATGAGTGCACACTAGGCAAGACAGCTTAGTGGAGAAGAGAACACTCTGAATACACTTTAGAGCATCCTTCCACTACCTAAATATAGGCTACAAGAAAAGGTGTAGAGGGACTTTTTACAAGGGCATGTAGTGATAGTCAAGGAGTAATGGTTTTAAACTGCAAGAGGATAGTTTTATATTAGATATAAAGAAGAGGTTCTTCACTGTGAGGGTGGTGAGACACTGGAAGAGGTTGCTGAGAAGAGCTGTGGGTGCCCATATATCTGATAGTGTTCAAGGTCAGGTTTGATGGTGCTTTGAACAACTAATGGGTCTCGTGGGAGGTGTTGGCATGGCAGAGGGTTTGGAACTAGACGATCTTTCAGGGCCTTTCCAACCAAAAGTGTTTTATGCTTTTACAGTTCTATGAAACCTAGAATGTCTGTGGTAGCTCTCCTTTCTGATTCTCCTGTTGGAGTACTGGTAGGGAGAAATTTGATATCTTTATGAAGATGCCATTGCGATTGCATCAGAATTCCCTTAATTTCTTCACAACAAAATCCTGCTTTGCTTGGGAAGAGAACTGAGATGAATTCTGACCTAGAAACGGCAGTTTCTAGGTCACCATTGTGACACTAAAAAAAATGTAAAGTTGGAGGACAGAAGACTTGCTTTTCACATAGTCAGCATGAACAACTACATTAATCACCTTTTCCATCATCCATAGGATGATCTTAGTGCTGCTATAGCTAATGGCCTTACACATAATGCAGACAGTATGTTCCCATACATGTCACATACATTTTATGTAACTTCTAAAGTTCCAGGGGAAATGTACTGATGAACTAAGACTTATTTTCATATCACCCTATAAACACTGCTTAGACAATTAAATCTCAATGGAGTGGTGTTTTTTTGGTGTTGGTTGTTTTTGGGGTTTTCATTTGTTTGTTTTTGTGCAAAAATAGTAATTGCCAATTCATTCAATAGATTAATTTATCTGTTTTCTGGGATAAACTAGACATAGAAACAAGCCTGCTATAATTTGGTGCGTGGTATTTTGTTGTAAAATAAAATTCAGAAAGCTTTTTTAAAAAATACCAGAAAAAAGAGGGCTAGATCTGCAGAGAATACAGGTAATGATTTTAGGAAGTAAAAGGTTGAAATCCAAAGAGCAGAGCAAGATCAGAAAATGAATGAGAAACTGCACCTACTGGGGAAAAAGATGAAAATAAATTGAAGCTTGGAGGAAGGATAGAAAGGGAAAGGACAAAACTAATCATTTATTTACCAATTCAGTAATTTAAAATTCTAATTTATGTACTCATCTATCTCACTTTATGATGTGTGTAACAAAGCTTTCATCCATACAGTATAAAGACATTGAGCTTTGTCCTCCTGTCCCCTGGAAACACCGAAGGATATTTTATTAATCATTGCTCTTACTTCACATCTCCCCTTCCTGAAGGTGAGGAGGCAGTGAAAAAGCTGAGCAGGGGTTGTTATTTTCATACTTTTCTCTGATCCCTTTCCTTCAGACTACAGACAGAAGTAGGTTTGGAAACACCTAAAGAGAAATGAGCTCACTGGGGAAATGAATTTTACCAGACCTTCATGATGAGGGTAAAAATAAAAAAAGCAAACATTACCAATCTCTCCCACCAGTAAAAAAAACCAAACATAAAAGAATATCTAATTTCTTTCAGGAAGGTTTTTTCATGATGTTACCAGCTGGAAAAAAGGACCAAAAGAGCTGCCACCATGTGCCTCTTCTAATGTTGGTCCATGCTGGCAGGGTATGCAGCTGTAGTGTGGCACTGCAGTTCCCATCTGCTTCCCTTCAGAACCACACAGGCAGGGCTCTTCAGGGACTTTCGTGTCCCTCATGATGTAGCATGCACAACACTGGACATTACAACAATCTTAGTTTTACAGTATGTTGTAGTGCACCTCCAAATGCTGTGTTTATGAATTTAATCATCCTCCTCTTCTGCCATGAAGCTTGATTCCCTTGGTTACACACACTAGTAACTGTATCACTTCATATTACAGAGTCAATTCATTTATGACTCCTATTAACATATATTTATTATCAAAATATTCTAAGGTATTAAAAATGTTATATTAATCCTTTATCTTATATTGTGAACTAGTTATTTCAAAGCATTTTATAAAAGTATCATTCCAATTTTTCAAACACTGAAGCCAATACACTCTAAGACTAAATGAATCACCCTGTTCATTAGTTTTATAGAGGGGACTGAAATTCTCAAAATAGTGACTTATAATTTAGCATTATCTAAATTTCTGCAGAGAGATATACAGCATAAAAATATTTGAGCTGAACTGAGAACTTCAGTGTAGAATCATCTAACATGTTATTTGATAAAACCCAACAGAATTTGTTGAACATATTTCATCAACCTCAT
Organism: Chloroceryle aenea; assembly: GCA_013399075.1. Lineage (NCBI taxonomy): Eukaryota > Metazoa > Chordata > Aves > Coraciiformes > Cerylidae > Chloroceryle > Chloroceryle aenea. The sequence goes on along the minus strand of VWZY01008425.1, from coordinate 435,217 downwards.
TTGAAACTTCACAGTAACTTAAAATTTTACAAGAGAACAGACTCAAACAATTCATAAATACTCAAAAGCAAATCATGTAAAAAAAGGCAAATTTGTGGTGAGAATGGTTGTATCAACAAGATGATTTTCTACAGTGGACAGGTAGACAGTTCTATGTACCTACATCTGTTTACATTGTAATCACCACCTTAGTAATCCACTTTCAAGATATCTAAACAAATAAGCATAAATTATATTTTGAACAAAAAGATCCATAGTAAAGAGATAATTAACCACTAAATTTCTATATGGATACTAGAATCCCAATATAAATAAATCTAATTCAGAATGCAATTCACTTACATTAACTATGTTTCCAAGTTTTAATTTTCCCTCAGATTATCTTTTAACTAGTTTTTCATGTTTAGAAGCATATTCTGCTTGTATGTCACACCAGCTGTGACTTGTGCAACATATGTTTAATTCAATTTTAAGCTTCTTGGGTGAAAGATCCTTTAGCAGAGAGCTGATTTTTGTCAGCTGTGCATATTTTGTCTTTGTCTTTGTTTTAGCCCCGTTTTCTTCAGTTCAGACATGTAATAAAGCTTTCAGTCTTAAACTGAGGATCTGAAATCACAAAATACCCTGCACTTAATTTATTATTTAAGTGCATTGTTTCCTTTCAGTACATTCTTACTTTCACTCTTTATTAAATAAGGTTGAGGGAGAAAAAATGGTGCAGAAAAAAAAGCAAGAATACATGTTATTTCAGATGTTCTGAAATGTGAAGGAGTTCTAATCCCAGAAATCTCTGAAATATTAAAGTTACTAAGAAAAAAAGTGAAACAATACATCCATAAAGATCTTGATTCCAGATCTGTTACTGAAGAGTGTTTCTCTCAAGCTATACTATGGGACATAGAGACATTTTCCAAATGGCACTTAAAAGGCTGGCAAAGGATCCTAAATGCCAATTTCAGTTTTGAATTTACTATGATTAGAATAATAGAATGCATGGAAGGATATGCCACAGCTACAACTAAGGATACTGCAACTTTCACAACATCTTTACTTTGAGAAGTTGACAGTATCAACAGGATTTGAGCTACAAAACTAGAAAGATACAGGATCAAGAAAGAAAAAATTGATTTAATAGCAGTTAGGTGAACATCTATCAAAGGATCCCTGAAAGTATTTACATAACCTTGCATCTTCTTTCTGTGTTTCCACAGAGAGGTAATTAATAGAGCTGAAGTTATCACAGATAGCACAAGAGGCAAAAAGCAACCTACAAAGTAAAGAAGCAGCAGGTGGAGATGGGAACTATCCCAGTCAGTGACATGTGCTGTGCTATTTTCTCTACAGATCAATGTAGAGCTGCAGCGGTAAGTGCTGGGTGTAATCCACAGCAAAGGAAGAGAAGTTACAGAAGAGATCACCAGCGATCCTAGAAGAAGCCATGGGACCATCGCGGCAATTCTGAGCTTGATTTGCAGCAACAGCCGTTGGGTGACATTGATTATTTTTACACAGTAAAGTACATTCAGCCAGGTACTGAACCACAAACTGGAATGGTTTACAAACATCCACAGGGCACCAAAAGCTTTGTACACAGAAGCCAACTTAGACACATCTGCAAAGTAGAGACCATGAATGTGCATCAGTACAGTCACCTGCAAGATAAATCTTGATGTGCTCAGAAAGATCAGGATCATATCAGCAGAAGAAATTTTTTTGCTTTTGATCCAGTTAATGATATTAACAGATATAATAAATCCATTTCCAATAAATCCAACAGCAACTTCAATAGCTACAATAATTATTGAAATGATAATAACTGGTGGCAACATCTTGCTGATTTGGTCACCTCTGCCTGATTAGCTTGAGGAGCTGTGGAAGAAGTTGAGCAGACCTGATGACATCTGACTAGCCCCATCTCCAGTCTGCTCACCATATATCTAGGAACAAAAAGACATCTGGAAATGATAGACAAAAATGATTTATGTTCTTCCTGAATGTGCAAATCAGAGAATGATTTAATTAATTCTAACCTTTTACATGCATAAGATTTGCCTAAGATTTCCCTTAGGGATGTGGGATAGCCAGCTGTATTAACCTCCCCATCTTTTGTCCTATTGTTTATATTCCTAAAGCAACAGAAAGCTCTATGGCTTGCTGGTTATGGCTATACCTTACAATGTGGAAGTGGATGCATCATGCAGCCCAAGACACAGAACAGAAAACAAGAGATCTTATATTGTAACTAGTATTTCATACAGCTTTGAAGGTCTACAATTATAACCAGACCAATTAGAAGCAACCATTTTAACATGGAGGAACTTATAGGGCCTGCAGCCCTATTCTAAGGAATCACTCCAGACAACAAACTGTATTTACCCAAGGATTACTGCTCCTTATAGCTGACCACTTCTTGTATGTTAGACCTTGTGCTGGTCACATTTATGGGATCAAAAGATGACAGTGACCTGTTGTGTGATCAACAGTGATGACAAGCTAGTGAAGCAGAGTAGCCCATCTAGAAGAATCCTGTTAAAAGCCCCATCTCCTCTAGTTGCTTTCACTGTCCTGGACTCTCTACCACCTGCATGGCACAATTTCTTCATCTAGATGGTGGATTAAGACCTTTCTGATTTATGGAGTGAAAATCTGTCACCCATCTGCATTCATAGCTTCAGCTAGATGATATAATGAGCACAGCAGTCCAGAACAGTGGATGTGGCAAATTAATCTGCATCTTGCACTAGTACTTATTTATAAAGAAATGTTTGTTTTTACAGAACAATGTGTCCTCACCATCTCATACTAAGGCTCATTAATCCAATCTCTGAATATAGAAAGTGACTCAAGTAACAGGTAGGCCAAATTCTAATGTGAATGTGGTAAAAACTGAAAATTCAATTTACTGTTTACCATTACAGTCAATCTGCAATTTTTTTTTGTTGAAATGTTCAGAAGAGAAACAGCTAATTTAAACTGGTATAAGTGCATTTCTTCATTAACCTACTGAAAACATGGATTTAAAATATCTTTAGCTTTTATTTCTGACAATACTTATTATTAAATGTCCTATATTTCAGTTTGGGTCCCAGCAATTAAACTATTAATCTTAAAAACTTCCAGGTATGGGGCTCTGACAACCTGTTCCACTGTCTCACCACCCTCAGGTTGAAGAGCTTCTTCATAACGTCCAATCTGAATTGACCCATCTCTAGTTTTAATCCACATTTTACCGATACTATAGTTTTATTTTTCACAAGTGTTAACTGTTTTCTGACTGCTAGCATGTTATTCTGTCACAGCCAAGACTTGCAAAGCAGTCTGAGAAACTCAGGAATTTATATTACCTTCATGCTAAACATTTATTTTCCTAATGAGACCAAGAGATGATAGTAAGTTATTATTTGTTCACTGTATCATGGGAAAAAATATTTTTAGTTGGAGGAAGGACACTGGTTTCCAGGCAATCACCATAAATTTAATTCCAGTGGAGTAAGCGGCTACAAGAGTCTCATGCTCTTTATTCAGATCTACATCATGAGCTTTTTAGCAAATAAGCTTTTTACGGCCCATAGTAAATTGAACACAGCATTTTTAACACAGCTCTGATTGAAAGCTCTGACCACTGGCACAGGACAGTGAAGTACTACTACTAAGATGGGAGAATATTTGTTGTATCAAATGCAGAAACAGGCCTACAAAAGAAAACCTTCAGCATCTGTGTTTAAGAAATGTGCCCAGCAATAACATTCCTGACTCTCTTACCAGCTGTTTGCATCCATGACACTTTCAAAAATGGTTTATAAAGTGTTCAACACATATTTGACAAGAGGCTCGTGAACCTTAATAAAATATTCTGTATCTGGTAAAGGACAATAATTTATGCTGCCATTTAACACATCCCTGACTTTATATTGTGCAAAGAAATGATGTTGCAAAATCTCAAAAACCTATGTGAAAGGGTGACAATCCATTTTATCATTAATTTGCAAGTTGTCATGCTGTTGTTGTTATTGTACTGGAGATAATGTACTGTTAATTTCAGTATATCTCTATTTTTTAGAAAGGCATTTTCAAAATGGAATACCTATCAGAAAGGAGTAATAGGAAGAGTTCTCTAAAATATTTGCAAGAAGTCAAGAAGATCAAACAATCTAACACAGATGAAAAGATGTTAACACAGTTTTAAGGAAGTAAGAATGCATGTACACCACCAAAGGAAAGAGAAGACAATGGCACCAGAGTAATGTTGCTCCTTGCCGTGAATATAAGGAGTTTTTAACATAAAACTTCATTAACCCAAGACAATATTTGTAAAGATGAGTTGATGATTTATATCATACAATGTATGAAAGGAAATGCGCTCAAATCCAGTGTAATAGCTGGATGCTGCCTGCTCCACTTCCCTCTCATTTCCTTCTTTTATATCCCTGTAGTTTCTGTCTTCCTTTGCCTAAGAGGACCACCTTCAATACACCAGAGACTAATATAATTCACTCCCAAATCCACTTTTCCACAGGTTCTTACCAAAACATTGCCCCATATCTATTTAAGAGACAAGAAGATTGTTCATCATTCCCCTACTTAAATTCTATTAATGAAGAAACTGGCTTCTTACTTCTACTTAAGCCTTCCTCAGTCCCAGATGAAGGGATACTGAAAGCTTCATCTACCATCTCTAGGGATGAATATTGTCTTAGTTAGGTCAATATTTTCATCTCCATATCAAGATTGTGAATTATTACTGTCTGCAGCCATAGTTACATCCTTATCTGATCTTTGTTACTATGTCTGGAAGAGCTCCTCTGGGCTGAGTTTGTTTCCTTGTGTATTACACAGTACCAGTCAGAAAGCTTAATACATTACAAGTTATAATAAACATCGCTCTTCAGGGAAAGCTTTTCAATGAAAACATATTCACCCTCAGTTTTCAGTTTCAATAGCTTATGCATTCTTCTTGCCCTAATTAAAATAAGTAATGATTTTTCAGCTTGACTGAATAATTTAAACTTCTTAGTTTGCGATTTTCATGGAGGTTCCCTCACACATGGTGGAAGACTTGCAAAAACTTCAGTGATTACATACAACAACTAGAAGAAAAATCTCCAATTACGTCAGTCAGAGCAATAGACCTTGGTAATCTGCACTGCTCAGGGGACAGGATGACATGTTTTGAAAAGCCCATTATTGAATCACTAGGAGAACTGCAACTTTAATGTTTTTTCTTGTTAAGCAAGGGAAGGAAAGGTGGAGGAAATCTTAAAGATGTCAAGAAGTTGATGGAATATACCAGCAATAAAGTTAAATGTCTGGATAACAGGATACAACAACAGTGCATATGCAGAAATAGGCAAGCCTCAAACAGTTATCAAAGATGTAGTAAAGCCAATTTTAGCACATGACTTAGTTCCAAGCAAACAATATCCAGTGGAATTGTTCTTGGTTTACAGTAGAATAAACAAGAGAATAAAGTTAATTTCAAAAACGTCAATTAGGTATTCATTCAGTCCCACTTAGAAATAACTGCTATAAGAGTTTTTATTGCAGAGCCTGAGAATGTGGCAGTTTTTTTATCCTTTCAGGATTTACTGGATTTTAAATGTTTAAAATGCACATGTTGAAATAAAGTTTATCAGTTTCCAAATGCATCTGGAATAAAAATTTACCTCATGACATTACTTTTTAATGTTTAGATGAAGTAGTTTCACTTAAACAGCTTCATATATCATTTTCCACTTTAAAAAAACAATATTTGCAATCCTTTTAGTAATGCTTCTATACTCTTTGTAAAGCAATAACTGAAATTCAACAAATAGAAATCTGTTTCCTGTTGCAATGAATCTATGAGATGGAAGCATTCAGTGTAAAAAACTGTACATGGTGATATCATTAAAGACTGTAATACCAGGATACTGCATAAGCAATCTTAAAATTTTATAATAACAATATTTATTCAAGTGCTCACTTTTGTCAGCTCTGTAACTTCAATGTAAATGTACCTTTTAGTGCATATAATTATTAAGACCATAATGCCCATTTCAGCACCATTAGCAAACAGCCTCATACTGATAACAATGCTGGATTTGCTTGTGTTTGTATAACCAGTGTGCCATTTTGCCAGACAACTGCAATTCAAATCCCTTTGTCAACAGTCTACACCACCTGTGATGCAAATTTGAATTAATCCTGATTTCCATTACTTGCTTACACTTTTTGAGTAATGTAAGTGACACATGTCACAGCAAATCCTACTTGCTGTGGAAGTCAACAATATTTCTGTCACTGCCTTTAGGAGAGAGAAAATGTTATCTGCTCAGAAGGATTCACACTGAAGTATTTCCTTGCACCTCTTCATAGTCAGTATAAGGAAAGCAAAAGTCCATAATCTCTTTTCTGATGCACACCATTTAAGTTACATATTCTGTGAAATACTGGAGGTGGGTTCACTTGGCTTTTTTGGATCAAGTTCCCAGCTACAAATAAAATTAATAAATAATTTCCAGTTCAATTTCCTGTGCATGTTCCAGTAAGTAGATGTCACATTGGTGTGAGCATCAGTTGGGGTACTACAGTACAATGAAATCCATTACCAACATGCCTGGGTCCAGATACTATTTCTCAATACCCTATCAGCTTTTTAACTTTGCATTAATGAAATGCTACTTTGTGCGATTACTATAGCAAGGGGTGAATGATGCATGAAATAAAAAGCTGTCAAATCCTTGAGAAAGTGCTCAGCACAATGACACACATCTGCTTACTCTATTCCAAGAATTCAAATTATATTATTCTCAAGTGAGAAGCACTGAAGAAACACTGAAATAAATAATGGTCACTTTGTAAGATCAACTTGGAATATATCCAAGATCACAAAAAATCTTGTGTGTTGTTTTCTCATGTTTTAAGTTAAAATGAAAGAAACACAAGGGTGATTTATCCTGTTAGGATTTAATTTCTGCATATGGATATGGGATAGGGACAGTCAAAGTCATCCTTCTATAAAATGGAGTACTAACTAAACTCTTCAGTGTGGGAAAATAGACTGTCCTGGACTTGTAATTACATCTCTTACATGAAGAAGGTGAATAGGTTTGATGATTTACTGCCTTTTCCAGCATGGAAACTAGGTGGCATCAAATTAAAGAGGATTTAAAAGCAAACAAAAGGTGGTTTTCCATGTACCATGTGAGATACTTTTTGTCAAAAGACAGTAACAGTGGTAAATCTGCATGGATTCAAAGGATTAATAGGACAAACTCATAGGAATGAAATCAATTTGGTATTACGTTAGTAATTAAAACCTATTTCTGTTCACATAGTCCTTATAGAAGTTTAATTCCTGGGAGAGTATCAGTAAGAAGTAAAACTTATGTTTGTCTGGTTTGTGCAATGCTCCATAGGGTTTCTGCAGCCATCAAAGGGAGGTCACTGGACAGATGGTTCTTTGGTCCCCACCAGTATGACTGAAATGATGTTAATGAGTTATGTTGCCTCGTGATGTCTTTTCATTGTACATTTTATGAATTATAACTCTTTCATGGTTTTAATTGCATCTAACTATATAACCCTCTGTCACAGCTACAATTGTGTAATTGAAGTACCTGGACCCCAGAAAAGAATTGAGTCCATTGTGCCAAAGGCTGTAAATATATGCACAACAATAAGAGCAATTTTGTCTCGCGTAGGATGAGAATATTAGTTCCAACTAGAATATTACTAGATTCAGAATGGTCTCCCAAATGAAACAGTTTCATCTATTCAGAAGGATTCACATTGCTGTCTCAACTTAAAACTTTTCAACTCCAGTAATAAAATATAAGCACAAATTCTGATTCATTTGTATCACTTTCACATGACTAAACAGTAAAATCCAGTGGAATTGCTTCATTTACAGTAGAATAAACAAGAGAATAAAGTTAATTTCAAAAACGTCAATTAGGTATTCATTCAGTCCCACTTAGAAATAACTGCTATAAAAGTTTGTATTGCAGAACACCTCATTCTTGTTTAGATCCTATTATTTCCAATGATGTTCAACTATTTTGCATTTAACTTCACTATTCAGATCTGACTAAATCCAACAAGGTGGTATTTGCCCTTCCCTGGGAAAAAAACAGAACACTTAAATGTCTCCAGGATCTTTCCTACAGATTTCCTTTTACTGATTTTCAGCTTTTCAAAGTTATTTTTTATTATTATTTGGGATGAGGAGAAAGGAGAGGAACCCCAAATTTTTGTCAAATTCTGAATATCAAATGCTGCAGCTGGCTTTAATGAATGGACAGGTCTAGTAGTCAAGATCTTTCCAGTGCACATAGATTATGTATCAATGATTTATTAATTTAATATGGAATAAGAGCACATTTCTGTGACACCACTGAGACTGTATGTCTCCCCATGGCAGAGAATGGGCCATCTTGCTTCTACCAGCTGCTACTGGTTTGCTTCTGCCAGATATGGTGCCCAGCAGTCTTCATCCTGATTTTGTTTGTTTCACTGAACTGACAGAAAATTAACACACCAAAACAAGTGTGTATTCTGCAAATTTATCAAATTAAATTAGCTCAGTGAAAGCACAAAGATGAGTGCCAGAGGTAGCTCCTGTGTGGTGCAGGTGGGAGAGGAGTTGGGGAAGGTCTGGGAGGTGAGAGGGCAAAATGGGGCTGCTCTGTACAGTCACAACAAATTATTAAGCAGACACAACTGTAGCATTCAAATATATAAAAACACAGTTCTGCCATGTGGCAACACAATCTTCACAGCATTTCATAAATAATTTCATGCACTAACCAGTTTATGTTGGTATTTCATGAGGCCTAGAGAAGAAAGATACTCCATGATGTAAACCCAGGCACTCTGCTCTGGATGAAGACACCAGGTCATCTGAGTTATTTTGCCACAGGGCCAGAGATCCATCCATGTGCACTAAGTAGCTTAGGCCAATGTATTCCCATTCTGGATGGATTAAAAATAACTTCCTCTGCAAAAAATGTTTTAAATGTTCTTTTGAATCTAATCCTCAGCAGTCTGTTACCACCGATTCATCTTCCATCTATTCTGTTATAAAAGTTGGTCAAATATGGGGTCCAAATTTAAAGTATTATATAAACAGACTTTAAATCAATATTTCACCAATTTAGTAGTTTAATACTGGCTTCTGTAACAAAATATGTATCAAAATTTAGAGAAATGCTGTCTATTCACTTTTTTCTGTCACTGTTAGACAGACATGGATGGAGTGATTTAAGGGGTAACTGTGTATTATCCCGAGATTTCTCAAATTTATGTTCTGAGAGCTTCCAGACTTGTTCTGTGAGAAGCTAACATCATTTCTATAGATGTCACAAATACAGAGGTTTGCTTGAAACTCAGACAGCTAGTATATTATATTTTTTTCCTCCTCTTTCTGCACCTTGATCATGAATATGATTCTATCTCATCTCGTTCATTCAGAAGAGCTTGTGTCTGACTATTGTAGCTGTCATCACTGATTGAATCACAGCAGCTACATTCTCCTGTTCAGCTCCCACTCCCCTCTCTGGTTGAGCCAAAGACTCAATAAGATGACTAAGGGCAGTAAAATTCAATTTCTCATTCTGCTGTGCTTCAGCAGGCTGCATTGTTATTTTTAAGTGTCTTCTCCATATGGTGGCATGCTCTTGTCCCCATATTTCACTGTCTTCCAGGGGAGCATCAATTCACTTATCTGATGCTATGTTGCCCCCTAGTGACAAATACTTCACTTCTCTTACACTGCACTCCATACAGCTCCTGCAGCGCTGGCTACATTTCCTGCAGCATTCCCACTTATTTGGTCCCGTCTTTTTAGTTTGTTTTGGTTTGGCTTTAGAACATGCCCCTTTCTGTTCTGGAAAATATTTCCTTAATCCTGTCCCACTGGGATATTAGTTGAGTCAGGTTCATTGTGGCTCCAGTCTGCAAGAAGACCTCAAGTTTCTATGCTGGTCTCAACCACAGATATTTACATCTGATGGGCTGAATACACCCAGGCAATATTTCTGCCACAGGGCTTAGTTATTGCAGAAATGAGCAGTGAATTTTCCTCCACCAACATGATGCCAGATGGCTAATGATACCTGCTACGTAGAAAATTTACTGGAAAAGGGGAGGCATAGCAAGAATTTGGAGGAAACATGTTAATCTAATCCCATTCTCTAAGTGGCCCCTTCTGCCTTGCTTTCCTAATATTGCTGATGCAGAAGTTGTTGGCAAGATATTCCTCTACAATATAAGAGAAGAGTCTGGAAATGTCAATCAAGACACTATCCTCAGGGTCTGGGGAGAGAGGCTGTCACCCTAAGACCTTGGTGGGTGTCTCATGATTCAAAGATTGAACAACTCTTGAGCAGAAGAAAGAGAAGAGGGTGAATAAACTATTTTATTTAGACAAGCAAAAGTATTTTTAGTCCTGGACTTACTTAGAACACTCAGCCTGCAGAGGAGGAGGCAGTTACAAACTCCTCACCTCTTCCTTTGTGACTAAAGAAGGGCCATGCCCCATGTGCAACTCATGCTCCACTGAGTTCCACTATCACTCTCACCTGGTCTCTGGAGGAAAGGACCCAGCATGCTACCACAGCACTTTAGAAAATATTTCTGTGTTTAAAAAGGCACATATAAACTAGCAGACAGTGGAGACAGAGGACAGTGTCACCTGTAGCTCCTGACAGATTTACTGGGATGGGTTAGACACTAACTTTGGCTTAAACTGAGTTCATCCAGGACCTTTCCTCTTAATACCCTGTCATAGTCAGAGGGGCTGGGACCAATTTTATCATTATGTGGGTAGAAGCAAAAATTGTGTATTCTCTACGCTCTATGCCATTGCTCACGGGCTGTTAACAAATCATTGGTAGCAGCTGCCCAGGACCCACCTTCACATCCAGCGGGGAGGAGTCCTCTCTGCTGATGGTCCTCTCTCCTCCATCGACGCCTTGCCCATGACTCACAGATAATTCCCTCCGGGAATTTAACGGGCAGTCCCAGACCCACCGCCCGACTCACAGCAGGANGAGTGCTGCCACCCGGAGATGGTCTGGGGGCTCAGGTCAGCACGAGGGACCCTGCCAGGCCGGATTTCCGGAGGCGCCGGAACCTTCCGGACCGGGCCCGCCGGTTTTTAAGCCGGAGGACGGGAGGGGCCGGTTTTTTCCTGACCCCTGCTCCAGGTGGACCCCTGCTCCAGGTGGACCCCCTTCTCCAGCGGGACTGCTGTTACCCCTCCTAGCCGGCAGGGTCGGGTTGTATGCGGACTCTGTTCGGGGTTTTTCTTTGTACTGTTGCATTTCTTTTGTTTTGTGTTTCTGTCTTGAGTCTCTGTCTGGTTTGCTTTTCAGACCATTGCATACCGATATAACACACTTTTATAAAAGTGGCACAGAGATTTCGTGTGTTCATGGGAAACGCTGTGTCAGGAGCTAAGCATCAGTCTTCGCACAAAAAGAAATAATTCTGATTTTACACTGTGGTGGACATTTGAACTGCTTTTTTCACTCAGGGCTCAAATTCAGAAAACGATATGCACATTAAGATAGTTGTATTTGCTTTGGGTTTGCTTAATTTAGTTTCCAAAAGCACAAACTTCTAGTGAGACTACCAGAAGTCATATCACCACTATGTGCAATCTGTCTGGACTACATAACCCCTCCAAAATTGGCTGTATGCACTGTGAGAAGATCTACATCTGCCGAAGCTGATGGGAAAACCCAGACGACAGAGAAACTCATTGTCTAAAAATGTATTTATTATAACTGATTATTAAGCACCCTCAAAACAGAGGCAATTCTATAAAAGCCATTACACTGATTTGTTTAATATAAACACTACAAATATAGCAATGTTAGATATTATTCCAAATGGTGCCATTCAGTTAATGAGAGTTGGATGGCTTGGACTCACTGTTTTCCTTCTGTAATTACCTTTTAGACTCCTTATGATATTAAAGTTCTTCATAAGTTGTGAAGCCAGTGGTGGGCAGTATCAAAAATTAATATAGACATTAACACACCAGACCCATAGTACTGAGGTATCATAAAAATGGACAGTAGATGAATTTTCAAATACTGAAAATGATGCTGAGTGAGGTATCCCCAGGTTTTCAGGAATATGCTCTGGAGATTTTCATATCACCTGATAAGAAATCATGTCAGTGTTCTGTACTAAGATGGTCTTCATTAACAGCTACTGGGATTTAAGGGTTGTTTGTGATTTTTGTTTCATTTTCTTTTGTTGGTTTTGTGTTGTTGTGGGTTATTTAAAAAAAAAAAAAACAAACAAACACAAAACAGTTCTTAGTGTTTGATTGGTTTGTTATTGGTATGTTCTGAGGGAAAATGAGAGACTTTTTAGACTGTGGAAGAGTTGCTTAAATGTACTAATAATTTACTTAAATGTACTAATAATCTGAAGTCACCAACTGATGCAAATGGGCAGTATCCTTTCCCATCACCAGAGGAGAAGGAAGAGCTGCCCTGCATACATGATCTCGAAATCTGTATATAGTGCATGTGTTAAGCAATTTGCCTACAATATAGGATGACTTTATACACAACCTTTCTACTCCTCATTACTTCATTTCAGTACTAATGTCACCTTCTCCCAGCAATCTGCACAGACTTCAGGTTTCCAAAATTTAATATATGACTGTATTGTTTCTAAGATAAAAGGTACTAATAGCAGCTCTGATAAAGATATGCAACCGAACACAACTTAAGCCATTGCCAATTACTAAATCTCTCCTCTGGTTTGCTACATACCATTATTCTCTGTGCCATGACATTTACTATTGCTCCTGAAGGAGCTGCTGCTTTGGTTGCCAAAAATGCTATCAGGGGACAGTGCCATTAGTGTGACTCCACATGGATATTACTAGACAAGTAATTCAATATTTTGCAGTCACCAGACCATAGATCTTAGAAGAAACTAGATGATGGCAACAGTAAGGAAACAAAATAAAATAATCCGAGCCCTTTGTCTGGAAGAGAGACAAACATTTTCAGAAACAGGATTTAATATGGAAGTTTTGCAGAACTAGGACTTAGGTAGATTTGTTTTCCCAAACAGATTCATCCATCCTTAATCAGCAGCCCCAGCTGTGCCTGGTGGGAAAGTCTGCATCAATTCTTCTGCTTGTCCCTGGCTATGCTGAACTGGCATTTCCAAAAGTAATTACCTCACAAAGTGTAGTTGAACACCCAGAAACACTAAGAATTGCTAATTCAGTGCCAGCCACACTGACACACCAAGCTGAAAGTGCCGATTCAGCTCAGCAAGCGTTGCAGGGTGACAAGGGATTCTAGGACTTCACCAACAGGAACAGGCTACTTGACAGCTGGATGGGGAAGAGGTGGCTGGCTGTTTATGAAATGTAGATCAAACACACTGTCTCAAGCTATCCATTAGAGAATTGCAATAGAAAAGAAAATGAGCTTCCTATGTGTGTGCGTATGCGCATGGACAGTGATAGATATGAACACACCTGATCATGTAACAAAGCATGAAGCAACTAAAAAAATAACACTTTTATTTACTGCACATTATTTTTAGTGGTAATACTCTAATACTTCTTGAAATAATAAGATGATTTGCTATGAGCTGCTATGATTGAATTTTACATACAGTTCAGAAGCAGTGGTATATTAGAGTAAGAATGTAGTTTGCTATGCTAAAATCAAATTGCTTTAGAACAAAGGAGTCTGTAATCTTGAAACTGAAATATTGTCTCCTTTCCACAGTACTTTACCATTACAAGAAGTCACCTCTACCCTTTTCAATAAGCTAAGTTTTTTTCAAGATGGCCCATTGCATCTGATAAACATACAAGTCCTCTCACAGTGACATTATATCTGTTTTTCTGTTGTTGCTTCTTGTATATTAAAATCAAAATAATCCATAGATGAAGTACTCTTGATGTCTACTCTTTGCCTGGCATTATGCACAACACTAAGATACATTATCTTTCATCTTGAAGAATTTCAAAGTGCAGTACTGTCTGTTATTGAAATTGCTTATTCTCTACTGAGGCTCAGCTGTCATGGGAAGAAAAAATCAGCACTTGTTAATTCATTCTGCTCATACCTCTGTGAACTATAGGGAGCTTCTCTAATTCTGAGCTTTTATCAGCACTGTCTATGCATTATTATTTTATTAACAATGAACTGGGTAAGCACTAATACCTTACGCAAAAATGTGATATCCTTTTATTATTAAGAGGGCGTCATTTTATTTTTCCTATTACCAGCATCATTCCAGCACTGAATTGTGGCTAACAATTGTGAAGTGTGGCTTCACATTGCATCTAACATGATGAAAAGGCCGTAGGATAGTAGCAGGTATCTCTGACATTGACTGTTAACAACGTTTGTACAGTTTTGTCTCAGATTTTCTTGTGTTAAATCCAATTCCACAGGCAGAGTACATTAATTTTGACCAGACAATTAATACACACATCAGTTAAGCTGGGTATCTCCTCTTTTCTGCTTGAGGGGCTTCTGGGAGCAGTCTTGCAGTGAAAGTGGGCTGGGAAAGCCATCCCAGCTGTTTAATAGCTAGGATCACAGCACATGGCCAGCTTACCCACTCTTTTGCATCTGCATGGTGGGATTTACACATCTGTAAAGTGAGCATAAACCAGTGTAAAATCATTTTGTCTAGGTGAAATGACTAAATAAAAATAAAATAATATGGTCTACTCAGTATCCTAGCTAACTGTAGCTAATACATATAAGGCAGTTTTGCTTTCATCTGCATCCACTGAGCAGCATTAATTTCAAGGGGAAATGGGTAGTACTGCCTGTGAGGTTTATATGGCCACAGTAGGCAAATACTTTAAATTGAATGGTAGCTCAGAAATATTATATTGTCTCCTCTTTTTTTCTATTGTTTAAGCACGATCTGCACAGTTATTATCACCTCACAGGGACTCATACTCCACATCATGAAATTTGCATGAAAACAACAGCTGTCAAACAACAGTAATTGCAAGAAAGTACCAGAGTGAAAAGAGGCTGCTGTGAATTCTCCTTGGCAAAATTAACAAATTCATCAGTATTAGCTTCTCCATGACCAAATGGGATAGAATCACATCTACAGGCATGTGGGTCCTCCAAGTGCATAAAAGTTAGCATTAATTAAAATGCTTATTTTCCATCTGTACTTTGCAATCCATTTCTATCCTGTCTGCTCTTTCTGTGCATTCCAGCAGAAACTTTGCAATCCAGGCATTTCCATTAAGATCCTCTTTTTCAATAACAAGATGTGGCACACAAAGAACAGTCACAGCTGGGAGCAGGGGAAATCATCACTGGGGGTAGAAGCAGCCATTTGCATGCCTCCGAGCCGTTATGGGGAGAATCAGCTAAAATACCTCCAAGGATCACTGAACTCTTGACAGTCACCACTGGGGAATGTTATGTACATATGATCAGTCAAGGAGGAATGCATCCTTGGTGCCCCCAGAAAATTAAAGACTGTGACAGAATAAACAAAGTAGGTACAAACAGACCCTTGCAGCCTTTCTCTGATATTCTGCACTTGTGCTGGTAACTTGAATGAAACAACAGATGTAGCCAGATGGGTATGGATTTCTTTTATCGCAGATTTAACACATAATTTATTTATTTCTATTTTCATAATGTACATATGTCCATTACAATTCATCAGTGAGATCCAACCTCAGTGAATATTGTAAGCTTGGTTCGGGTTTTATTTTATTGCTGTTTTGGATTTGTTTTTGGTTGGTTGGTTGGATTTTTTTTTCAATTTTCACAACTTACAATATTTAGATACTTGTAATATTTCCATTTTATAGTGGATTGGATTTTGTCCTGGTTTGAGTCAGAATAGAACTAATTCTGTTTAGTGATTTTACTTCTCTGCTCAGTGTCTTCTAACTGCACCGTCTGAAGTTAACAGCAGAATTTACAGGCAATGTCTGCTTCTAGAAGGGATAATGCTCAGTGTTTACAGTTACTACCAACAACTGGTGTGCAGAAAGGTTCTTGCTTATACTCTATTGAAGACCAAGGTCAGCACTAAATCTTGTGCCACATTGAGCGTGCAGAAAGTAAAAGGCTGTACCAGCAGGGAGGAGCAGACAGGTGACTCTAAACTGACCAGTAAGGGATTCCATCCCATATACATTATATTAAGTACAAAGCTGAAGGATCACAAGGGTCCAGTTCTTCTTTCTCTCTTCGGTGGTCAGTGTTCAAGAAGGACTCTGTCGATTCTGCTGTCTCCAAATCTGTGTGTTCTGGAATCCAGTTCCAGAATCCAGCTCCTGATTCTGGTTCATGTCTGCTGCTAAGTCCAGTTTGGGACTTTCCCAGTGCCTGCTCCATAGTATCAGTGTTGACACTGGTCACAGTAATTGTCACTGGGGAGTGAGGGAGTTGTGTTCAATACTGGTATTGTATATATTTCTTTTTACTATTATCATTTTCATCAAAGCTGTTTGGTTTTGGTTTTGTTTTTTTCTCCAATCCATGAGTCTCTCTCCCTTATTGCCTTTCTTTTGCCCTTGATTATCCTTTTATTCTTATTTATTTTCTCCTTATAACTGCTGTTGGTTACTGTTTGAATATTGCACAAAACCAATCCCAAAACTGATTCTGTATTTAGAGAACAGAATGACAAGAATGAATTACAGCATATTAACTACCTCCATCAGCTAGATCATGGTAGTTGAGTTGAGCTTCTGCATACAAGTACAGAACAACTGCAGGTTTCAACAGTGCAGGTCCCTTGATACAAATGCACATATAGGCACACTCCTCAGGGAACAAATATAGTGCATGCTTACTCCTTCTATGATCCTCAGATGTTACTGCTCTGTCCTTTGATTATTTTCCAGACTCCTGCTGTCAATTGGATTTAAGTACACAGATTATTTAAGCTTGCTAAATTTCACTTTTTCCAGGAAAACAGGTCTTGGAACCAGAATTTGTTTAGGAACTAAAGACAACACAAGCTTTCATTCCTCAAATACACATATATATATATACATATATATACCATATACAGAATAAAGAGGTGGGCTATTATTTAGAAATCTCAGTAAATAACCAAATGAAAACAAATAAGATGAAGAAACACACACAATAAAATATCAATTAATAAAAGAAGAGTACTTTGTGTCAATAATTTTGCAACTAATTTTGCTGCTCTCACTAAGATTTGTAATTTACATAGAAAATTCATGGACATATTTTTTTTATCGAGCAGCTAGTAATTTGGGGTGTTCAGAAAGGACTAGTAGCAAACTACACCTTTACTGAAAAACAGTCATGCCACAGGAGGATTATCAGTTATGTTGAATTCAGCATGTACATTTATATCTGCAGACTCTAAGCCCCACCAACTTTCCAAGTATTTACCTCGAATGTGCCAGACAGTAAAGAAATGGAATCTTTAAGGTTTTACTTTAAGGTTGCAAAAGTGAGATCTGCATAATATGCTTATAAGTGGAATAAAAAAAAAAATGTGTACTGAGTTAAGAATGGATGGCAGCTGACTCTAGTTTTAAACATCTGCTGATGTGCATATAACCTGAGTTTCTCAGAAGCCAAAGCCCTCTGATTTAGTTTAAAGGTCCAGTCACTTTAATGCATAAATAAACCAGATCTTAATAGCCTATTATTGACTGCATACTTAGCCTGAGTCACCTCCAGAATTTGCTTATATAATTATTGTGGCCAAAATAAAGTGTGAAGACAGGCCTTACAATTATTCATTATGGATCCATTCCAGCTTCTCCTGAAGTCAGTGACACTCTTTTCAACAGACTTTCACTAGTCCTAATTTAACATGTAAGACAAATACAGCAAGAGTAAAACAGGACAAACAATGGGTTATATTTCTAGTGTTTGCAACGACTTTTTGCAAGTTGTTACTTTTCAGTGAAAATTTCTAATTTAAAAGTACTTCTGACTATCCCTCTTAGTGCGGTAAGATATGTGGAATTTAAGTTATAAATGGTATTTAGGGATGAAATTCAAGTTTGACCCGTAGTTATAACTGTGGTGTGACTTTGTATGGGTGTTGTGCCTATGTGTAAATCTTGTTAGTTATCTCACTAATAACACAAGAGGCAATTTAAACACTAGACCAACTTGAGACATAGGGGTGGACTGAACCTCTATCCACTGTCTTCACAAAGCATGTGACTAACTGCTACAAGAACTCTCTTAGGAGCAACTCTGGGCAGTAATGACCCTATCTGTGCCTCAGCAAGTTTGTTTCTTTCCAATGTGTCGATTCCAATCCTAGCTGAAGAAACTGACATCCCATAGATGCCCCAGGTTGTTCCTACTCCAGAATTAACCAGCCTGTAGAAGATACTTGTAAATACTTAGTAGGAACTTCTAGATATGCAGAAATCAACATACAGCATACTCTCTTGTGCATTTAAGATCATTAAGATCATTCCCTTTGTTTTCAAATACATGTGATTTCGTTTATTTCTTTACTCAGCAACTGCTTTAAGTATCTTACCACTCTTTTTTTTATATAAGGAATTAACCCCAATATAGTTAAGAGAGTACTGAAATAAACAGTATTTTCCTCTGTTCTCTTAGAGTTTCAAGGATGGACATAATAAGAAATATTAGCAGAACTAAGGTGGGAGAATTTGCCTGAGTAACAGCCTTTTTAGATGGTATTAATCAATCTCCAGACCTGCAAATGGAATAGTAGAATAGAGGGTTACTGCTATAACCCAGGACTAGATTGCTTAAGTGGACAGTTCATAGCTGGTTATAAGAGTGAATGAGAATATGGCCTTGATGAAGTGCCAGAAGAAATATATATTTTCTTTAATACAATCAATTATTTATTTTAATTATATATTTGTAATATGGATTTATATTTTATATATTTAGATAATGTATATATTTTAACTATAAATGATAATTTTATATTGGACTGAATGATCTAATTTAATATAAATCTTTTGTATTCTGTGTTAACTGATTTTTTTTTAGTAGCTTTGTTCACAAACAGCATTTTAATGAGTTTTAACAGAAGTTATATTAGGCCCATAATGACTACATAGTACAGGCAAAGTGTTAAGAAAGCATGTGACCATGTGCAAGGCCTACAGTGAATAAGAGACTGTAATCCTTGCAAGATTGATCCAAATGATTTTTCTGTGTTCTATATTAATTGAGGTTTTTCCCAATTTTTAGCTAGTTAGATAGGGACTCATTAACAAATATTTTCCTGTGCACCCTATTTACTGTTTGGTATTGTGGTTTTATAGAATCACAGAAAAGATGAAGTTTTCCTGTAAGTCATCATTAATACAACACATATCCACAGAATATTGTCCACAGAGGATGTGCAAATTAAATGCCATAAATGTTAAATAATTAACACACAGGGAAAACAAAGGCCTTTTTTTTTTTCTTAGCCCTCTATTGATGCTGATAAGAGGCAGTCAATGAATTCAGGGAACAAAAGACTCATTTAGAAAATGTCTTAGCACCCACTGTCTTGAGATTATAACTGTAACAACTCAGTTCAGAGGTACACAAAAGGACAATTAGATAATGGCCAAGCAACCATTTTCTTTTCTATAAATACAGAAAATGAGCACATATTTGGACTATTAAGAACTTCTGAAAGCAGCTACAACCTTGTTACATTCTGGTACATGGAACACCAGCTCCCTGTTTGATAAATTAAACCACTTTCCCAAAGTCTCTTGGAAGAAAATTCGCACAAAGCAACTTCCATTTCATGCATGTTAGAAATACAAAATGTGTTAAGTCACGCAGGCTTAACAATGACTTTCCCAACCCTTCTGCATGGTAGTGCTTCTTTGGTTATGGCTCTAACAACAGCAAACAGCAGGGAAGTGGGAAAGAAAAATGTCTATGGCCCCATCTCCCCTGGGTTGGCCTGAATGGCTGGATGGAAGGAAGTGGTGTACTTTCACATAATTTTGTAATTTTTGTCAAGCAGAATGCTGATGTCAATATGATCCATACTTGTAAGCTGCAGCATCATTTGATGTTGCTCCTGGGACAATTCAGCTTAGTCTCACCCTTTTCTCTAGAGTGTGGCTAAAGACTTGGTAAATATGGCATAGTATTTGTGATTCTTGAAGTCTTAAAGTACACAAAGCAAAGTGTATCTCTGCTCTAGAATCATCATCATCACCGCCATGCCATGATTCCTGATAAAACAATCCATTCAGAGTTCAGAACTGTGTGTTATAATCTGATGTCTATACATACGTTGAAACTACATCATATCAATAGTTAACATAAAAAACTTCTAGGGAAATACACATGAATATTATGGAACCAGTGGTATACTTCTTCTGAATTCCAACTACCTGAAACATACTTTTAAAATAATTACTATGTTTATGCACTAATATATACAGAAACACAATGTGATGTATAAATATGATACTGCACAATATATATAAAGGCAGTATACACACACATATTCTCTATTCAGAATTTTAGTGCATTTGTATGCCATAAATGTAGGGAGCTTTTGGTGAAGAAAGCACCAAAGAATATTCAGTCAATCTAGAAATTTCCTAACTTTACATATTTTCCACTTTATATAATTTTAGGTGGGACTGGCTAATACCCCATACATATATATTTCTTTAGTTACTTATTTAAAGCACTAAAAGAAGCTTGCTGTGGACATGTAGATATATAAAAAGCAATTCACATTACAACCTGCATATGGAAACTGGTACACATAGTTTCCTATATTTCACTGTCCAGATCATTGCAGGTGATGACAAGTGTCAGCTGTGTACATGGAGATTTTCTGCCTCTGCATGTGTTTGATCCACTGCCTCTTCCCTCATGAGACTGAAGTTATGGACATAGTCATATCTGTTTTCCCTCTATAGCCCCTGGGTATGAATTCATGTAGCATTCTCCATTGCACATATTGGCTGCTCAGATTGTTCTCTGAGGACAGGATTTAGACTCAGCTGAACTTTCCATGCAGTGTGCAATTTATAAAAAAGAATTGGCTTTCAAAAGAAATTCTGGCTGTATGTTAGAAAACCAGAAATACGGTTAGCTCCTATCTGGCCTGCCTATATATTGACATGGCTTCTCCTGGACTACTTGGCACTGTGTCTGAAAAATGCTAGGATAGACGTCATGAGTGAGAGGCACATTGTAACTAGTTAGAGACAGGAAATCTAATTATACTGAAGACAGAAGCTGTAAGTGCAACCAAGAAAAATTGCACTCAAAAGTTATATACCTTCTATAGGAAGTTTGATCTTCCCACTTCGAAAAAGATTTTTTTTTTCTCAAAATCAATGATTAAAAAACCTTAAAACAGCTTTCTTGTCCTATCAATAAATATATGAAAGTATAGGATACTTTTACACTGTCAAATTTTTTAGATGTAAGACCTGTTACATAGACTGGCTACATCCATAGTACAAAACATTTGGCCAGATCCATACATAGTGCATAACATTTGGCCGTGGATCTTCTCTGAGCAACATTTGTGGGGTAGTTCAAAATGTTTGAAATAATCTGAGGGTGCTTCTGTAACCCATATGTTCAGGATTTTCATAACACAAAAATGGGGCCACTTTTCATGAATAGTGTGCTCTGAGGAGTCTGGATGAGATGACCTGAAAATAATTGCAACCTGAATTGTCCTATAATCTCATAATGCTATGAAGTGTTCCAGGATAACCTTGTGTTATATAAAGGAAGACCTGATAAAGTGAGGGAAGACAAATTTAATGCAGTTTTGTTTTGTGGTTTTTGCTGTGTTTGTTTGTTTTCCAGAATTTTTTTGAAAATGGTTGTTAGTCTGTCTTATCTCATGAATAATGTCTTAGAATTTTCTTGGACAGGCTGGTAGGCATCTATCTGCCAAAAAGAGCTAATGTCAGTAGTTCAGTGTTTAAGCTAGCATCTTTATTCTTCACTTATCAGGGTACACTCAAGTATGGAGATCGCTTTCTTACTTAGCTAACAAACAAAACAAAACAAATCAACAAACCCAAAAGAAAACAGGGAGGAAAAAAAAAAAAAGCGCAGTATAAATAGTTCTGTGTAGTGTTCTTGGTGAAAGGTACAATTTAGAGCATCAGAAGAGGCAAGATAATCTAATGTCTCCTTCTGGACTGTAATAAGATGAAACTACTAAAGGAAAATTTAATATACAGAATGTGGAAAGAAGCTAATTACATTAATCTATTACTTTGTTCTCAAATGGCACTAAATGCACTATACTGCCAGTTCTTTGATGACCATAAATTTTAGGTACTTCAAAGAAAAGCTAGTCATTGTTTCCATCATTTGTGTCCTGTTCTTATTTTCATTTATTCACTCTTTTTTGTTGTTGTGTGTAAATAAATGTGGGGTTTTTTTCTACCATTATCTGTCAAAAGATGGCACTTTTGTCTAAAAAGATGAGGTACAAGAGATGACACTGTTGAAAAATACAAAGAAGACAGAAATGTTAGACAGATACTTTTGCTTATTATGTGTAACAAAATAGAAAGGAAAAGTTGTCTATTTGAAGGATAAAAAAGAAGATTTGTCAATTCTAAGAAAAGCGCATAAACATTTTCAACAAAATCAGCTGACTTACAAGCAAGAGTATTAAGAGAAGTAGTTAAAGGAGATCTCTGAAATTAAGTTGTTTATTTGTAATAATATATTTGTAAATTTTAAGTGGTCAGCTGATAAACTGGAAATAGCTCTACAGACTGATAAGAATCAAGATAATTACCTTTTCTGAAGATAAGTAAATTGGGAACTATGAATCAGGTATCTGATATCAATACTGTGAATAAAGTTCAGCTTAATTCATGATTCTAGCAATAAAGTACTAAATATTTTTTAAAATTCTTAATACTTTGAGAGCATCATGAGCATCATCTTTCATGGAGGAGAGGTTTTGTTGCATCAATCCATTTAGAGAGCTGTTTGAGTTAATAAAGATTTTTAATATTCTAATTTGAGTTTCTCTCCAGGTCTCAGATAATAACACGTGACATTTAAAAAAAGAAAAAAAGAACCCAAATTGCAGTATATTTTAGAAAATTACTCAATACATAACAGATCAACATTGTTTATTCAACTGTGGTATTGATTCACACTTCCACTTGTAAAGTACAACTTCATCAGAACAGGCTTTCTGTAAGGTATACTAAGACAGTTTTAACAGGTCTTCTAAATAGTTGGGATTTAATTCAACCATGCGGAATAATTTGTGTTACCATGAACAGAAAAGGTAATCTTTTCTGGTGACATAGGCAGACATTGTACGTTTTTGTAGAACAAATCAAAGAAGGTCAGGTGACTGTTTCAGAGAGTTAACTGATAGACTTCCAGTTCAGTGAAACACAATGCAATTCATACAAGTGAATAAAAACAAAAAAAAAAAAAACAGGAGAAATACATTCACAGACATCCTATCCAAGACATAATGGTGTACAATGGTAGGAAGCTTGTTAAAATACTTCAGTCTTGCAACTAAGTACAATTTCTTATCAAACGTTTACTATGGGTGGATACTGATTATGTTTTCAGTCAACAACCTTACAGGCAACATCCTTACATTGAAATGAGGTACTTATACTTTAGCTTGGTTTGTTTATGTCAGTCCTTTCAGGGATTTGTTAAATCCTGTATGGGCTAGATAAGATTGAAGCTGCCTTTCTCACCTCTTAATTCTCACACTGTCTTTATGAAAACATTAATTACCTTTATACTACCTCCTTCCAGTGTCACAGAAAAAATCCAGACTCTTTACGCAATCACACTGCATTTGGTTAGATTTACTCTATATTTTCAATGCTTTGTGGTGAAGAGTGTTTGAGTGGAATAAAAATATATAGTATTTCTTGTAATGATGGAATGGAATGGGGTTTGGTTTTGTTTATTAAAAAAAAAAACACAAAACAAAACAACAACAACAACAACAACAAAAACCCAAAAGTAACAACTTCTTTTACTGATTACTATGTTTTGTGCAGATGTTTTTAGTCATAGTAACAGCCTGATCTAGGAACAGGAAGGATCTTTTTCCTGATCAGAATGTCCAAAATCCTAAAAATCCTAAACACCTTCTAGGACCTGATGATGAATTCCTCAAGCATCATAAAGACTTCAGAGCAGGAAATAATGCACTCATGCCCAAGCATGTTTCCGGCTTCTACAACCAGAAACCATACCTTTCATATACATATTTGGCTTCATCCGCAAAGCTTTTTTGTGCCATTTTTAGTATTGCTAGAATATTTAAAAAAAAAGTCCTTTTCTGAAAAAGAGATAGATAGAATCATAGAATAATAGAAAATGTAAAGTTGGAGAGGATATTTGGAGTTGATTTAATCCATCCTCTGATCAGGGTCAATGAGATCAGGTTGCTCAGATCTCTGTCTAGTCAGGCTTTCAATATTTAAAGGACGGAAATCCCACAGGCTCTCTCAGCTGGTGTTGAAGTGTTTGAACATTATAAATGATGAAAAAAACAAAATCTTTATATAGTTTAATACATCTTTCATGAACACATATCATGAGAATTGTACTTTGGACTTGAGATGAAATGTCCTTAAAATCTTGTACAATTAGTCTTCTGCAATCATTGTTAAAAATTAATTGTATGGCCTAGAAGCATGTTTGGCTTTTTCACAGTTGGATCATATTGAAACTAAACAGTCTTTCATTGATGAACTCCTATGACCAAGGCTCTTCTCTTCAACTCTTCATAACTAATGTATTCCTAGGTGATAGTGGACGGGTTTGAAACTCATCTTCCAAGTTTATTTTGTACTATCCCCTTGCACTTTATGAATTTCATTGTGTTCCTATTAGTTCTGCTTTCAAGGTCACTTAGTTCCTTCACTACGATGAAGCAATACTTTTCTGTCCTCCCAGTGCTGCTTCCCAATTTTTGTTTCCATGCCAAGATCATAAATAAAATTATTAACGACAACTGTTCCCAAAATTGATTTTTGAGAAATTTCAGTAGCAGTCTCCTTCTAGGCTGATGCTTCCCCTTCAGCTGAGCTTGCTGTCAACTCCTAACTCCTGTAATTTTTACACTGAGCACTATTACCTTGATCTTCAGTAATAGTTTTAAATGTGCTTCCATACCATTTTTTTTTTAATTTAGCAGTATATTTCTTTTGCTTATTAATTAATTTTCAGTAAAAAACATCTAGTGTGATATAATCTACCCCAAATAAACTCACATTGCATTGTCTCTCATTTTTTTTCTTTGCAATTTCAGTAATTTTTCCTTCAGAATGATTGATTCTGTGATTCACTGCTTTTTAATTTCTTAGCAGTTAATTGCATTCTGGAAAAGTTGTAATTAAAAAATTGTCCTTGGATTCAATATGCAACTATTTGATATATCAGAGGTAAACCTTCTGATTCCATAGAAGCTTCCAGACTAAATTCTGTGGAAGTGTGAAAGAAAAGTCAAGAAAAAAAATTTGGAAAGAGGCTAAAGACATGGTTATGCAAGGAAGAGAAGGGGCTTTTGTGCCTCATGAAAATTGTATTTGCAAATTAGCAGGTATTTGTATCTGAGTGCATTTAAAAAAGAAAAAATGGTTAAGGAAAACTTCATGTTTGGTTTCTTTCTCAAATGTTCTCACTGGTCTTAGCTTTCACTGCTTCTTAATCATTCTGTATTCCAGCTTCAGAGCATATCTACACTTCTTCCACATCTCAGCAAAATAAACCTGCCGAAATACAGTCACAAAATACTTCGGTAAAGACAAAATGTCTTCCTGCTGTACTTCCTCTGTTTCAGGAAACAGATTAACATCAGTTGAACAGAATCACTGTTAGATGAGTGAGCAAAAGGATTTGGTTTATTTTACATTCTTGAGACCATTACTTTGTAAGGCTGACATGCTAACATTTTACCCCAGTTTATTGTACATGCTGTTAACATTCCCTGCTGAATCTTCAAGATCAAGAGGAACAAATGTAAAAGGAAAGTCTTGACACATCTATCCCTCTGTTTCATATATTCAAGTCTAGCAAAGTGAATAAGCAACAGAAAGTAAATAATCTAATTAATTTTCCTTTTATTCTGTGAAATTTCCATGATCAGACTGTAAATATTAAAAAAAAAATCTTCAGGCTTGGAATAAAGTATGACTGTTCAATGGTCCTAGTGAAACAAGTAGAGCTACTTATAATTATTCTAACTAAAAGTGTTTGTGTTTCTTTGTGTGATCTATTATAGGAAGAAGTTAAAATGTCTTTGGTGTAGAATTCTTGTTCACTAAATTGACTACTAGATTCAACAACATAGCTCGTGCTTTTGTTACACCAAATGACCTACATGTATAGCCAGTGTTGTCTAATTACAAATCACATATTTTCCTCCAAATTACACCTATTTGTGATTGAGATTTTGCTCATTTGCTATATAAGTAATCACAGTCTGAATCTATTTCTAGTTATTTAATTAATACAAATAGCTAGATAACTACATAAACTCCACAATAGGCCAAAACTGTCATGAAGATATATATATATAACATATAAGAGGCCTGCAGGGAACTTGGCCTTCAGTACAATGAAAGTACATGAACTGCAACTCTCACTAAGTCATAAAGCTGATCTATATCCCAAGAACCAAAGATTACCAACTGACTTTAAACTGAAGTTATATGTTAGAGATTATTCCTGAGAGGCTGTGAAAACAAAAATTAGAATTTGGTCTTAAAATATTCAATTATGTTCACTTTCTCACAACTGACATAGCCTTTTGAATTTGAAGAATGTTTCCTCCCCATATTATCACTAAAACACATCCTCACCTCCATCACATATTTTTTACTCGATCCTAATTATTCTTTTTCTTTCACTAAAGTGAGGACAGCAGGTGCTTCCCACCTCCCTTTCTTTTTAAGAAGTATGTTTTGCTTCACTTCTCACTTGAGGGAAGGAGGAAGAGAGAGACAGAGACAATTTCAAGGAGATAATGCTTTTGACCTCTCTGTTAATATTCAAAATGCAGTTCAGGAAGGTTAGGAGCAAACATCAGCTTTCTTTCACACCTCTTCACTCATTCCACAAATTAATAACATCATACTGGGAGCAGCCTAGACCCGGAGTAATGAATGTTAGCCATAGTTCCTGCTGGCTGCTTCCGAGGATGCATTTATTTTTCTCATTATCTTACACACAATCTCCCAGCTATTTTCTGCTACCCCTGCTCACTCAGGAAGCCTCAGAAAGTGCTAAAGATGTCAAGAAGCAATAAGCCTCATTTATTTTTATGGCCTTCATCAGCACTTTCTTTTTTGCTTAAAGGCATATAAGAGAATCCACTGATTAGAATCAGCACCATATCAGAATATAGATATGATAGCCCTTTTCTGAAGGTGAATGGGCTACTGAAGGACAGTTTCTCCATGTGATACTTCTAGAGGATACTGAAGCTAAACCAAATTAATTGTATATTTAATTTCTTCTTTGCTTCCTCCTTCTTGCTACTTCCCCAGACATTTAGAAATTGATTAACTCAAACATTAAGGAAGATTATAATAAAAAACCCAACAAATTATAAGAAAATTTTTCAGTTGAAACAATATCATGAGATAAGAAATTGGATTTGATAGATGTTAATAAAATGGTACAAATAAACAGAGAATTTCCCACTTTTTAAGTGCCATATTTACCACAAAACTAAACCAAGATGCAAATAGTTGACTTCTGTTAGACTTTTTCCAGTTTAAATTCATCCACATAATATGTACAGGACAATGTATGGTAAGCAAATTCTCTGTTCTCTTCCCTGTATAGATCTGACTTGAAAAACATTCTGTTTTCAAATGCCAGGTATAAAAATTCCCTATAAACAATTAAAAATAAATAAATAGATAAATAAAAGAGGTGCTTCTCTTTAGTGCATATCTATTCCCTATTCTCTATAGATTATCATAACAACTGAATGCAAGTGAATGTTAGCAGAATGTTAGCCCCGTTCCAGTCCTCAATTCCAGTTTGTTACAAACTTAACAGTAGCTTTTGCATTAGAATTAGCACAAAAGAAAGGACAGAGGTAGGGTTGAACAGCAAAAAAAAAAAAAGCATAAGCAGAATAGTGCAACAACTATTCTTTACATAATTATTTCATTCTTACACCTACATGCTTTTTTTTTCACCCATGAAGAAAATTCACCTAAAAACTTTCTCAGTGATAGATTACAATATCCACACAAGCTCTTCATATGGAACAGGCAATGTACTTTGAGCATACTCTTCTTATTCTGCTTTAATTTTCTTTGAGAGACAATACCTTTAGGTCACGCTGTTCCCAAGCAGTTCTGAGTAAATCTGTGGTGTGCAGATTTGCTGGCAGCATAAGAAGTTACTGCTTTTGAGTGTCATCTCCTTTCTGAAGAAGGCTAGTAGAGGAACTAATATTTTAAGATTAAGGTTTTCTTCAAAAAAAAATGAGGCATTCTAAATGTGAAAAATTGAAAATAAATCTGCCATGCTAGTACTGCCCATGTAGAGGTGTACAAAACCTATTTTCTCACTGAAATTGAAAATCTGGTGGTCATTGTAGGTATGCCACTTGCCTCTCATATATACAACACTGTATTTTCTTAGCCACAAAGTGTCATTTTGTCTGGGTGATCACAATAAGAGGAAAAGAGCCTGGAGAAGAATAATGAAATAACAGTCTTATTTGACATAAACAGGTTTACTATACTTTCACAGAGATTGCTTCACATTAAGACCAGGATTCAGAAATTATACAAAAATCACATTCATAAAAGAGAAAATTCACATGCATCCTAAATCCATCATACTGTGAAAAATAAAAGAAAATGTTTAACTGTACTTGAATCACCTAGTGTAAGTTTTCATTCAGACAGAATTAACCATCTATGAAATGATAAAAAAAAAGAAACTTATTCTTGATACTAAGGACCTTTTTTTTTTTTTTAATGCAGTGGGTTATAACTGGAATCTGTTGTACTAAAATCAGCTCTAGTTAAAAAAGGAAAAACGGTAAATGCAATCACTTTTCATGAAAGAAGTAAGAGGAAGTTGTACTCAGCGCAATAGCACAAAGGGAGCATTTCTCTCAAAACCTTGTTTATATCCCATGACAGTTTTCACAAATATGGATACATAATGTTTACAGTCAGCTAATGGAAGTGGTCAAACTTACATGATTTCCTGGTTACGCAGAAGGAGCCCATAAAGAGGGCTGCCCACATCCCTGACATGGAAATAAGCAGATGAAGGACTCCAAATATGATGTTTAGATGCCTTGTCAGATGCACATGTAGAATGCAAATCTATATGTATGCACATACTCTCACATTACTGTACATAGACAATGATGATTTACCATCCATGAATTATACATTACGTCCATTGTTAACAGCAGGGTAAGTTTTCAGGGGTTTGTCTATGACAAACCTAAGCGCCTTAGCAAGGGCTAAAATCTCTTAACTTGTCACATCACCAAGCCTTGCTTCTAGAAATTGCTCCTATTTCCTTGCTCAAGAGAGCAGTTCCACTCAAATCTATTGAGTCTAATGAACTCTGGCCTAAACTGTCCAGAAATGGGAAAGAAGTCTTCTTCTGGCCTTTGATTTTGCTTCTTCTTATAGTTTTCCAGCATGAGTTGCTGCCCACCAAGCCCAGGACAGGATTTTTTTATTTTTTTTTTTTGCTTTTTGCTTTCTTACAAGTTCCATTCTAAGTAGATGATTGAGAAGGAATCATAAATGCCCACTGAGCAGTATTTCCACTTTTATAGTCTGGGGATAAATAACTCACTAAATTCTTACTACTCCTACCTAGCAAATGCTTTCCTAAGCAGAAAGACAGATAAAAAGGCAGTTTTCTTGATACATTTAAGCTAATAATAAATTAAAGAGATTGAATATTTTAAAATAAAAATGTAGGTGAAATAAAATTGATTGAAATATGGTACATTCCAAGTTCCTCATAAGGTATAAACAAGAGATTTTCAAGTTGTCAAATAGGCCATCTGGTGCCGTACTCTTGAAGGAGAATTAATAAATGAAGGTGTGAGATTCAGGAGCAATGATTTTTAAAAACTGTACAGAGGACTCAGATTGCATGTAAATTACTGGAAACCAGAGAACTACAAGTGATGTTAGCCCTCTCTTTCATATTCAGAATCATTAATCTCTTGGACATGACAAATCTTTTTAACAGAAGGGAATAAATTTGAGATAATAAGTTTTAAAGTAATGAATAACTCTTGTCTATGAAGTACTTTAAAGACACTCCTTGTCAGAATTCAGATTTTATTATTAACTCTACAGAATAGCAGAAGCCTGAAGAGATACAGTTACAAATCAATTTCTCTACTTTTTCATAACAAGTCACTAATTGACCTCAATTTCTGATGGAGTCACATATTTTCTCCCATACTTTATTTTAATGATATTTATATCAAGGATTTAGCATCTCGTCATAAAGGAATTTATTTCAACTCTGTGTTGCCTTGCATAGGCTTTTAATGGCAGAAATATAAATCATTTTGAAAACATTGACTTTAATGGTTGGGATGTATTTTTGAAACTCTTTTATAGTTAAGATGATAATTTTGTTAAAATATATGTGCTTCATTTATCTACCTTAAAACAGGAAAGAATTATACTGAAGAAAGAACATTCAGATTCTCTGTATAACACTAATGACTGCAGACTATAAAATATTTTGCTTAGCTTTCATGGGGTCTTAAAAAGAAATTACATTAGAATTAACAAATGGCTTTGGTAAAATACTCTTTACTACACTCTGTAATTTTGAAGTAGAGCCATTGACCACTACTCTCTGGGTGTGACCATCCAGCCAATTTCTTATCCACTGAACAGCTCACCCACTGAATCCATATTTCTCCAACTTAGAAAGGAGAATATTGGGGCGACAGTGTCAAAGGCCTGGCCAAAGTCCAGAGAGATGATGTCCACATCTCTTCCCTTGTCCACTGATGCAATTACTTCATTGTAGAAAGCCACCACACTAGTCATGCAGGACTTGACCCTGGTAAAGCCATGCTGACTCTCTTGAATCACCAATAGGCTTTCAGAATCACCATCTAGGCTTTCAGAAGCAATTAGAGGGTGTATGTTCACTTTAGATGTCATTCTGGGAATGAATTACAACAAAGAAGGGAGGAATGAAAGGGATGGAGAAAAGTAAGGATGCTGCAGATTTATCTACCTATCTCTCTGAGTGTTGCATCTGGTGGACAAGGATTGTTTCTATAGGTCTGGTGGCCATCAGCAGGAGACATCCATTAGTGTGTGTCATCCACTGGTGAATATATTGTTCTGCTGGAGCAGATGTGGTTCCTGTAAAATATTGTTTTCTGTTTGTGTTGGTCTGCATGGCCATGTATGGCTGTATAATGTATGAGTGTGTGTGTGTGTATATGTACTGAGGAAATCTGCACAGCTCTGCTTCTGGCTGGTCATGGGGACACAGCAACAGCTAGGCTTTCGGAGACTTGTACAAAAGGAACAGCTAAAGTGTGTAGAGGACCAGGATGATGAATTATCTGTATGCTGAAGTGCACCAACTTCAGCTTCCCTTAGCAGAGAGTACAGCTGAAGTGTGTGTTATGAGACTGGAGCTAAACTATCACTGCAAGAAGTTGTTTGCTTGTACTTACTGTACTTACTATGTCATGTAAAGAAAGTAAGAACAGTAAAATTACACTAAATACTCACATTCAAGTCCAGCTTCTGAATGAGTGTCAAATACTCTAATTCAGACATGAACTTTCAGTGCTGGTCATTTTTTACTTCAATTGCTAGGAAAGACCAATTCTACGGATCATAAAAATTTCAATCCTCTGTTACATGAAGTCAGACTTATAATGATATATTTTAACCATCAAATCTATGCAATTACTGTTGCAACTCAGTTACTTTGACTATGTAAGTGTAATGAGGAATAACCAATTCCTAAAAGTAGACGGGGAAAAAACTCAACACACCACAAAACACCTCCAAAGCCAAATGTAAATATAACTTCAGTAGAGGCATCTTTAGAAAACAAAATTAACCCCCACAATGTTACATCATCTCATAGTGACACCCAAACATATCTTGTTATTATCCAGATAAATAGAAACATATTTGTTCATATCAAAATTCAGAAGGCAGTGCTTTCATTTTCTTTACTTGCCACAGTCCTTTCATTGTCCTTTTTCTGTATTTTTCCACCATGTTTTAACTCTGATTTCAGTGATGGCAGTAAATAACGGGGAAGGAAGTAAATCAGATTCTTTACTTCACTTGTGAAGTACATATTATTACTGTGCTTGTTGGTAAAAAGCTGTCCTTTCTAAAGATTAAAATTAACTAACTAAATAACTGTAGCAGCACCTAATAGGCTGGGAGATAATTCAGGTTTGACTGTCATACAGACAGATTTTACATGCAGTACCATAGTGAAAAATGGGAACATTTTGAAAATGAAAAACAAGACATATAAAGCACTCATTATTTCTGCCAGAACTTCCAGTCCTAAATCAGTATAAGTCATTGTGAAACAGTGCAACATCTGCAACAGGAAAACATGAGTAAAAGATAAGAATTACCATGGAGAAAAGGAGGAAAGAAATATAAAAGCTCTTTGACTTTAAAGAATCCTATGAGAGTAAAAAGTCTACTCACTAAAAATTATTGGTCCATTTTCACATAAATGCTTCTATTTTTTTTTACAGGACAAAACACAGAAAGAATAGTTTTCTCTACTGTAGTAAACATCTTCTCACTTTTTCTTGTTATACTATGTCAAAACATACCCTACTTTGCATGTTGACGGAAAAGCAGGAAAAAATTAAAGTCATAGTTGTGTTACCTTACACTGATGTTTGTAAATGTGAAAGAACAGTCATGACATAATCCAATATAAGCAAACAAATGTCAAGAGCTAACCTGTTCTGAATTTTGTAATCATATTTTGGCAAAGCTACTTAAATTTTAAAGTGGAATACATGTTTACTCCTGGCTGTATTAAACTCCATCTTAGATCACTTGCTACACGATATGCACCATTAAAAACTGTAAAAACATGCCATATTTTTCCCAGTTTGGAACCACCCTGGAGCAACCACTAATTTTCTGTCAACACTGGAATTTAAAATGCTTTTGACTTTGTCAATTCTCTACTGAAAGTTGTAGTACAATCAAACCCTAATTGTGGGGAAAAACAAGTCCAACAAGTCCAAAGTGTGTCTATTCACACCTTTACATATCTGCTAAAGATGCTTCAAGGGCATACAATTAACCTAAGATGCAGTCAAGTTTGGTAGATATTTAGGTAACTATTATGTTAATGAATTATTCATATATGTACATTTACATATCTACATCACTAAATACTCTTCATGTTGCTTTTCTTCTCTAGAGACATCCCAGAAAGGAAGTCTGAATAACACTGTTTTATGCACACATCACTTTTGTGCATGTGTGTATGTGTTCAAAAAAATCAAGTGCAGCGCACCTTGTCTTAAGCATTCTTGGGTACTACATCTTTAACAAGAATATAAGCTGTATTATGCAAAAACAGTAGTTTGCTTTTGCTCTACACTGCATTTTTCCTTCTAATATACTAAAAATGTATTAAGATGTTTAAATTGCCAACTCAGATAACAAAAGTAACACATAACATAGACTTCAACTCAGGTTCCATAAATGTGTGCATTTGCATTATCTCAAGTTACACGTTCAAGAAGCTTATTACTCATCGGACTTTGCCTCGTTTAAATAACAGCCAGTTATTCCCAGTTTCACTGTGTATCTCATTTGGTGTATGTGCCAGACATTATTTAACACAAACAATTTAAATGTTGCAACAGTTCAGCATCATTAGTTTCTTAATGAGTGCAGGGATGGATGACAGACCACAGGAGAAAGAAATGGTATAGGCAGGGGGATGCTACTGGGGCCAAAGTGATGGATAGACAGTAGAGCACTGACAGGAGCATGAGGGGATTCATGTGAACAGACTAGACTTGACTAGACTAGGCTAGGCTAGAATAGGCAAAAAAGAACAGAAGCAGACTGTTTCAGTTGGAAGGTATCTGCAATGATCATCTAGTTGAACTACTTGACCAATTCAGGGGTGACCAAAACTTAAAGCGTGTTCCTGAGGACATTGTCCAAATGCGTCTTAAACACCAACAGGCTTGGTGCATTGATCACCTCTACAGGAAGACTGCCAGTGTTTGACCACTCTCTTGGTAAAGATATGTTTCCTAATGTCCTAATGTTCTAAACCTACCCTGGTGCAGTTTTGAACTATTCCCACATGTCCTATTACTGGATACCAGGGAAAAGAGATCACCTTCCCCTCCTCTTCTCCTCAGGGAGCTCCAGAGAACAATGACATTGCTCCTCAGAGCAGATCTTGGCTGAAACAGTTCCTAAAACCAGACACATGGAGTGATGTATAGTTTCCTTTATGTTTGAAGATGGCTTTGGGCCATGTAAACCTCATACACATTTCAGTGAAGATGGTTTTCCTTTAAGCAGTTTTAAACACAAATAGATTCTCATACAAAGTTACAAAATAGATTCTATATATTTATTTTAGGGTGTGATTTCAGAACTTGTTTTTTTTTGTAGGTCTGACTCATAAGTTTTGAATTTTTGAAGGTATGTGCTTTCTGCTCACATCAGTGTAGATGACAAATTGACATTAGTATTTTCTGTAGTACTGGAATTGCCCATAACCAGAGTGACTAGAACAAAAATAACATGTTCACTTAAACAACACCATTCTCAAATATTTAAGTCACATTAATACCAACCAAAATAGTTATGTCATGCACAGCTAAACATATTTAAATTAAGTAAAATGTGAGTTTATACCAATAAATTATAATATCAAGTAAAATTCTAGAGACCTATTAATATTTTATTACTTAATTATATAAGGAATTAAATTATATCCTTTTTTTTTTTCTTTCTAAATCCTGTATTCTAAAATTAGGGTAATACATTTCCCATCTTTTCTCTTGCTCTCTTTTCCTAAGGATTTACAATTTCTTAGGGATCTTAGTTGGGGATTTTGGTGTGGTTTCTTTTTTAAATCAGCTAATTCCTTAGAGGTAGTATGTTTGTGGAATTTTTTTTCAGTGTCTTTCTATAGTACATTAATTGATATACATCATGTTAATGCAATTTTTAGTGAAATAGAAATATTTTACAACTTTGATATTTGCTCAAAAATCAAGAGAATATAATTTAAGAGGGGAATATAAGATATGAAATACACAGCCTTGTAAACAAATACCTGCTTACTTGAAGCTTATGATTAATCTGGCCAAGTAGTCTATGAGCACAGCAAGTGGGATTCATCTCATTTTTAGACTCCTATGACATACTTCATGAAGCCTTCATACTTCATCATGTCAGTGAAACTGGAAATTACAGAGCATGTTTCACCCATCTTCTGCAGACAGCTGTATTAGTGCAAGCTGAAGCATATTTTAGAAAGCCTATTTCTCTCCACAGAACAGATTTTGGGAAGACTGCCTGAGATGTAGACATTGGAATTATGGTTAGACACATAAAATTAATTCTACTCAGCACTTTTAGAGTGCTTTTGGATCTTTAAGATTTCTTGTCTCTAAAGAAACAAACAAAAACCCTCAATAAAAACAAGCAAACAAACAAACAAAAATCCATGGAGTCTCCAAACTACAGGTGCTTGGAAAATTTTCCAGTGTAACTTCTAATTTTCAGGTGCAACCCATGCCATAAGTGCCTTGCATTCTGGATCTATTGATATATCAACTGGTATTTAAGAGACAGTTGTCTGGATCCATATAAAGCTATACTAACCATTAGACTTTCCTTAAATGTTCTGGCTCTAGTATTGATAACAGATATGTACCTTGTGCTAGAAAACCATTAAGCCTGGTAATTTAGTAACCTTACACAAATTTAAGGCAAGCAGGACTTTCTTCAGTTTGTGGAGCTACTGATTTGCATCCACTCACAGGGAGCTGCCTAATGTCCAGGTTCTCTGAAAAAAAGCACTGCTTGATACTACTAAAGAAAAAAACTGTAATCACACACTGCAGGATGAAAAATAAATCCAGTTCATCTTTAAATTTATTCTTTAGTGGTGCATCACTGATAAATATAGCTGCAACATATACTTTAGGTTTCTGCCAAATATTGGCCACGTGTTATACAAATTTCCTATTCTAGCCAAACAGGTCACAAGAAAAAGGTGGCCTTGCATGTCAACGGTACTGTAGAGTATTTGTTTTTACCTACAAAGAAACATACAGGCACTTTTTTTATCTGCTTCTTCAGGTATATCAGACATGCTTGGGAACACACCTCGCATTGAGGCCAGCTGACATAGAGGAGCCCAGATTTTACTGCACTTAGTAAAACCTCAGACTGCAAACACAGAGTCTGAATGGAAAGTGCCTCCTGAGTGAGGTCCCTGGAAGGAACCTGATTCCAAAGTGAGTCCAAGAGCTATTTAAGGGAGCATGAGCTGGCGAGAGCAAAAAACCTGCAAGGAATTGCTTGAGAGATTTCAGTCTGTGCAGTAACATTCCCATGCCTGGCAATGTTCTCCAGCTCTGTTCATTTTACTGACATAGATATAACCAGACCATCTTTCATCTGAAAAGGTGAATCAATCTTCCATCATCGGGGTGTTCCTGTCATACAAAGGGAGGAGATCAGAGGATATATTCTCTGTAAAGTGTGATAGCCATGAAAAGGAAGAGTCCTCATGAGGACTTTCTGTAATAGAAGCTTTACTGAGTGCAATATCCAGCACTGTCTTAATGTTCATTGCTCAATCTAATTAGGAAAAATCAAGATGATATCTTGCAGAGACCTGCATAGATGGAAATGCTACCCAGACTGTATTATATCTTCATAAAAATTTATACAATGTTTAACACGGAGTTCAGCCCTTACAAAATAACATATTATGTAAGTACTGTACTCATACCAAAGACTGAAAAGGTCATAGTAGTATAACAATCATTGTCTTCTCATATTCACTCATCTTACTTATGCTCATCACAGAGAAGAAGGAAAAGTAAACCTCTTTTTATAGCACCTGCTAGGTTTAAAGGGTTGGTGGATTATAAACCAAAGAACTGTGAAAGGATGGAGTTTCAAAGTTTGCAGGGTAACAAAGGACAAGAATCTATATGCACTGACAACTCCTTTATATAAAAGCAATGTAATACATGCCTCAGATAGCCATAACTCCAGCAACATCATCAGAAAGAGAAATATTTTTTTTTAGTTATCTTGGCATAAAAGCAGTGCAGATTTGTTTGGTTGACACAAAATGGATTCTTAAATTTATTTGATAAAATAATTTCTGAAGAAGTTCTGCATGCTGTCCAGTACTCCCACAGGTCCCATCCAATTTCATCCATCAATTTTTCAGTTTGTTTCCTTTGGTAATGTTTTTGTGTAAACAGGAAAAAAAAATAAAATTGGTGATTCCCATGAACTCTTTGCTTTTAGGGTGAAATCAGACTTTGAATCAATTCTGTCTTCTTAGCAGTCATCCTAAAGCAAAATGCAGCAATTCTTTCAGTGTCTGCTTGAAAATGAAAGTTATAAAAAAGATAAAGAGTGTTAGAAACAAAACAAAAACAAAATATAAGGATGATGTACTCCACTGTCTATTTCATTTCCATGTCTGAAAATGGATAGTAATTATGCACAGATTTGTTTCTGGAATAACAATCTTCACCCTTCCCCTCCCTTTCCTTCCTTTTGAAATGTAGTTATGGAATTAAATGCTGCAATTATAGTAAGAAATATACAAAGTGACCAAAAATAACTAGTAAATGGATATTTGAAGATCTCAACAATATTAGTGTTTTTTAAGAGATTTGAGTATATCCATGTGTGTTATATTCTTGCTGAACATCACTGTTTAATAACAATGTGCATAATAAAATATCATAGATTATATTCCTGTACAACAGTGCTGACCTATCACAAAAAAAATGTTAACACAATTGTGTTTTGTCTGCTAAAGCAGAAAAAATCATTGGAAGTGGAGAAGGAAATCAGGGATATAAAAAAGTCTTGGTGTGAAATGAGAGCCCCAGAAGTGCTGCCTACCTCCTGGGTCTGGACGTATAGCTGGTGACCTCCAGCTGGCATTGTGGGTACATGGAGGATGCAGGCCAATCTCTTTGTCAACCTCTGTCCTTCAGAGTTGAGAATGCACCAAAGAGGTCCCTGAGCTGCATAGTTGAGGACAACACCAAACACACCACAGAGCACACGCTGCCTCCTGTTTTTAAGTTTTCCTCCTCAACACCAAATAACCATTGTATTCACTTCATTCTAAAAACCTCACTCTCTATGACAGTCTTACTCCATGAACATTGCAATGAATCCAATAACAAGATTCAAATAGTCACATATGTCTTATCAGACATAACCTTTTAGTCTCTCATGTAACCAACTGTTTGCCTGACTTTGGGCCAGATCTCCAGCACTAGTGGTTAAAACTTTCAGTAAAGGCTATTTTTCTATTTTTTAATATGATATCCTAATTATATTATGAGTTCTCTAAAACCAGTAAATTTGTCTTAGGAAGGCTCTTTGGACATTAAAACTGGAAAGTGATGGTTTGGACTATCAAAGAATGAAAAAGATTGTCATCCTGTTACGGCACAAGATTATCTATCAATGCAAAAGAAAAGAGGTTGTACCCAAAATAAGCTACTTCTGAAACTGAAGGAAGCTTGTAACTCCGATGTAAATCAAGCTTCAGGTAAGCCATCCAAATTTTCAGCCATCTTTAAAAGAAAGAACACTGCCCAGACTTGGAGGTGAGATACTCAACATCACTGTGCAGCAGGATCGCTGTGAGAATCTTTGCAGAAATTGCCTGCTGACACCTCCCTGCTACTCTATGGATCATTTTCAGGGCTGTCAGTCGGCATCCTCATTTGCATTACTCACAGATGTCCCTGAAAAACCATGTATCCTGGAACCATTTTTATGACACAGGATTTGGAATGAATGTTCTATAATTTTAAATTAAACATCTGCAGATTTTCTTAGTTACCTAGATTTCAAGAAATCCTACTTTGAATTACAAGTCAATTCAGTTTGGTTCATTAAAATTCCATGAGAGTATTGAAGATCTTTGTATCTTGCAAGAACATTAACAACCATAAATAAAGTGTAACATAAACCCATTTCTCTTGCAACTTTGAAGAAGTTCAGTAATAGCAGGAGAGAACTGAAAAGAATTATTTTGACATATATTCTGGTAAAACCAGAAATAGAACAGCCCTATGTTTTCCAAATCATTATATAATTTATTAGACTTAATTTTTTATTGTCTTTGTAACATGTTCTAATGTTTAAATTTACCAGTCTTTCTCCCAATTAGCACAAGTACAGTTTCCATATCTTCAGACAAGAAACAAGCCTAAATTTATCCTTAATATAGGAATTCAAGTCATAAATGTTGATAGATTAATTTCAGTGTCTGTGGAGAATAAAAATTCATCAATTTCCGCACACTTTGTCTTAAACTATGCATTCTAAAGGCAAGTCCTCAAAAATTTCCACATTCTCATTCCAGTTTCTCTGCTCATGTTTATGTATTCAGATTATACCAAGATTATTTTTTGTAGTTCAATAAACTTCCAATATTCAGTTCCAATATGTTGCAATGGGGCTTGAAGATTGTACTATTCATATTTTTTGTACTTATGCATAATACTTAGCAAACTAAAGCTCAAGGCATATTAGTGCTGTTTTGTTGTGCCAAATAAAGCTCTGGTGGCTGCCCTAATTTGACAATAGGTGTAAGAACCACTCATTACAATCTAATGTCAGACTGAAAGCTAGCAGAAACTTTCATTATGCAAACATGAAATTGACTGGAAGGGCTAATGAGGGTAGAAAGATACCCAAGATGTCAATAGAAAACAATCTATTTCTAAACTAGACTTTCTTTTGGGAATTTTCCTCATCTACAGTAAAGATTTTGTTTACTGATATCCCAGTACTTGTTAGGCTGAAGTATCATGAGACATAATTTATTTCTTAATTTAATGATATACCTAACTCAATAATTGCTATTGTCCATATTCTCAAGTAGAACACTCAATGTTAGCTCATATTTTATAGTCATTGTACACTAAGATCTTACAAAGTGAAGTAAACTGATAGATGGATTTAATGTTCCTTTCATATGACTGATTTACGTGCCATAGAATTAGTGCTTCTGCTTTCTTTAAATCTAACTTCTGTGTACTCATAGTTTATACAGATATCCATGTAAAAAAAAAAGGGGTCAGATTTGGACAGTACTCCCAGCTCTGCTCTTTGCCTCATGATGACCTTAAACTGATTGTCTCACCTTCAAAGTATTGATTTTTATCAGTAAAATGAGAATGGAGACAAGTAAGTACAGAAATGACCTCAAGAAAACACCATGATCATCTTTCTATTTTGAGAAAACTTGAATCCTATTTAGAAAGTCTCCAAGTGATGTTTACCTAAACTGTTCTTTGTCCTACAGAGTTAAAAGATTCCAAAAGCTGCTTTGATAATCTGATGATGATGGGACTTATGGTCTACTGGTAAAAGTGGTTTGAAAGTTATTAAATAAAATATAATCTTAGGTATCATGATAAAGTTTATATTATAAAGTGTTTTGATCTAAATGAAAACTGTTGGGTGTTAGAAAGATTTTGTAGATGGATCACAAGGTTTTCATTATCAGTGGCAGACTATATTATCTTGCTTTTATTCTTCCTCAGCTGCTGGAAAAACTGGAAAAAAAGGACATGTTGAGTTTCAGAGTAACATCAATTTATTCCACTACAGATTGTGATCTGGCAATAAGGCGTCACTAATCCACATATGTTAAGGGTAGGAATATAATGATGATGGGAAAGCTTTGCTCATGTCTCTGTTTGATATTTGCCTTGGGAATGTGAGAATACATTTGAATATTCTAGGAGAACCATTATGTGTATAAAGAATAGTTTTCCATTAATCAGAGCTGTAAACTAAAGCTTGATAAAGGGAAGACATTTCCTCGCCATGGTACCTATCAGCATGTGAGTAGTCTGTTAAGGAAACATGTAAAACACACGTTCAAGCTATCAAATGATCACACATCTAAACTGA
The DNA here is from genome assembly GCA_013399075.1 of Chloroceryle aenea. NCBI lineage: Eukaryota > Metazoa > Chordata > Aves > Coraciiformes > Cerylidae > Chloroceryle > Chloroceryle aenea. Next base: position 394,041 of record VWZY01008425.1, on the reverse strand, counting down.
AAATTTATTACAAATATGATGAGATATGGCATGCTCCCTTAGGGATCATTACACTTTTCAATAGTCAGCATGAAAAATTAATCTGATCTTTTAAACAAGATTTAAGATAATTCAGTGTAAAACCAAAATATTAAAAACACTGACATTACTTTCTTAAGGATACTTGTCAATTATTATGGGGACTTCACAAAGTAGTGATGCTTCTTACTGGTTTTCCAATACAATTGGAAATTTTTTCTCAATATTGTGAATAAGAGACAGCATGAAAACTGAAAGACAAAAATGCCATGTGTTTGTTCCAGTACTGAATTTCTTTGTGGCCTTTACATAAGTCACAGTTTGATGAATGTGTAAACACTATGAAATGGCATGGAAGGCATGTCTCCAGGGATGGGGCCTCAACCACCTCCCTGGGCAACCTGCTCCAGTGCTCCACCACTCTTGTGGTAAAGAACTTGTTCCTTATATCCAATCTAAATCCACTCTTTTCTAATTTAAAACCATTGTCCCTTGTCCTTTCACTACAGGTCTTTGTAAACAGGCCCTCTCCAGTTTTTTTATAGGCTCCCTTCAGGTACTGGAAGGTGGTTATTAGGTCTCCCTGGAGCCTTCCCTTCTCCAGGCTGAAAGTTGCTTCTGTTAGCAAGAAGACACACTTCAGTGACTGTTAAAACTAATGAAACTTTCCTTCCCCAAGGCTGTTAGAGATTTCCTTCCCTAAGGTTGATGTGGTTGTTGGAGGCCATCCTGGGCCTAGCAACCAAGAAATGAAGGAATTCTCAATTCATGGCCAAGTAAGGAGGGGGGGCTTCAGCAAAACTATTACAATGGACTTCCAAAGAGCACACTTCAACCTGTTTAGAACACTGGTTGAGAAAGTCCCTTGGGCAAAGGGGTCCAGGAAGGCTGGACTTTTTTCAAGAAGGATCTCTTAAAGGCTCAGGAACAGGCTGTCCCCATGTGTTGTAAGGTAAACTGGCAGGGAAAATGACCATCCTGTCTGAACAGGGAGCTTTTGCTGGGACCTAGGAGAAAGAGGAGAGTCTACCACCTTTGGAAAAAGGGGCAGACTCCTCAGGAAGAGTATAGGGATTTAATTAGGTCGTGCAGAAAGAACATTAGAGGGGCAAAAGTTCATCTAGAACTGGCCACTGCTGCAAGTGATAAGTGTTTTTACAAATATATAAACAACAAAAAAAGAACGAGGGCGAATCTCCACCCTTTATTGGATGTGAGCAGGAACACTGTTATACCAAGGATGAGGAAAAGGCTGAGGTACTTAATGCCTTCTTTGTCTCAGTCTTTAATAGTCAGACCTAGGGGTGCTGGTGGACAGACAGCTGAACATGAGCCAGCACTGGGCCCAGGTGGCCAAGAAAGCCATCAGCATCCTGACCAGAAATGGTGTGACCTGACCAGAAGCCATCAGCATCCTGACCAGCATCCTGGTGTGACCTGACCAGAGCCATCAGCATCCTGACCAGAAATGGTGTGACCAGAAGGAGTAGGGAGGTGATCGTACCCCTGTACTCTCGATAGTTAGACCCCACTTTGAGTACTGTGCCCAGTTTGGGCACCACAGCACAAGAAGGACATTGAGGTGCTGGAGCTGGTCCAGAGAAGGGCAACAAAGCTGGTGAGGGGTCTGGAAAGCATGCCTTATGAGGAGAGGCTGAGGGAACTGGGGTTGTTTAGCCCAGAGAAGAGGAGACTGAGAGGAGACCTTATTGCTCTCTACAACTACCTAAAAGGAGGTTGTAGCAAGACTGATGTTGGTCTCTTCTCCCAAATTACTAATGACAAAATAAGAGGAAATGGCCTCAAGTTGTGTCCAGGGAGATTTGGATTAGATGTTAGGAAGAAATTCTTCACTGAGAAAGTGGCTGCCCAGGGAGGTGGTGGAGTCATCATCCCTGGAGGTGTTTTAAAAAAAAAACAACTGGACGTGGCATTTGAGGCTATGCTCTAATGAATAAATGGATGTTAGGATGAAAGCTGGACTGAATATTCCAACGCTAATGATTCTATGATTCTAAGACTTGTATCGTATATTTCTATATTTCTTCCAAGACTTTTCAAACTTCCCACATTTTCTCAAGAACCCATGTAGTCCAATACCTCCAAGTATGTCTTGGAGTCCAGCTTAATAGTTTCAGTACTCACCTGGACCTCAGAACTGCATTAATACTGATTTGCTATCTGGACCTTGCCAAATATGTATATGTGTGTTTAAGGTTGATTTCTCATTACTTTTTACTTAATGGGGCAATGAGGCAGTCTCCTATTTGACTGCTGATTTTCATGAAACTGGTAAAAAACAGTAGTTTAGCTACTAAATCTAACCATCTATTAAATTTATTTGTAGATGACCAAAGAGCTCAGAAATTACTAGGTTGAGAAGAAAAGGGAGACAAAAAACCAGACACAGAAAAATTACTTACCCGCCCCCCAAAATACAAGACAGTGAAAACTAAATAAACCAAACCAAACCCATTGCTAATAGAATCAGGTAGCTCTTATATAAAATTTTATTTACAGATTAGAAATGTCCACAACATACTTCTTATGGAAACAAATGAAGGGTGGGTTTTTTTTCAAATTCAAGTATAATTTCAGGCCTTTTTTTCCAACAAAGCTTTAGACTTAGATATACCCTTAATAATTTTTTTACAAGTTTCTTTATAACTGTGAATTCACTTAGTCTTATACCTGTCTTACCTGCAGATGACATTACTGAAATTTTAATCAGACATTTTTAGAGCATGGGATTATTTTCTTTTTCCTCCAATGTTCAGCAATTCACCCAGTTTAACCTTATTCATGTGGTGTAGTGTCCCTGTATGCACTAACATTTGAGCTGAAATAACGTCCTGATCAGAGGAAGACAATGCTGTGTTTTCTACACTATACTTTCCCAATCAGCACTGAAAGTTATTACTTAGGGACCCCCATAAATCAGAATACATCATAATCCATAGACATGCACACTGTGTTGTTAGTTCACAAACACTGTCAGACAAGGTCACTCACAGAATTAGTGATGCCATAATCTTTGCAACCAAAAAGCTGATCTGCTTTTCCTTACAAGCAGATATTCCACTCTTGGTAGAACAACTGCTATCAAAAGTTAGTGAGTTTGAACCTACTTACTGAACTGATACAGTCACAGGAGGTGATATTATAGTATTTAGGTTTTAGGGGTTTTTTTAAGCGGATGGGAAAAAGCTTGCCTTCTTCATATAGGAAAGAGGTGCCTTACTGTTAATATATACGTTGAATGCAGTTTGGAAAGAGCCTGTGGAAGACAGTAACATGCTTTGTTAAGGTCATTAGGAAGCCATATTGAGACTAGCTTTTACGACTACCAATCCAGTGTTCTGGAAGAAGACATAGCTACCTCAGTTCTCAAATGCTCATGCAGATAAGAAAGTTACATTTCAAACTTAACTGGAGACTCTAACCAGCCCAGTATCTGCTGAAGGGAAAACAGATGGTAAAAAAATAATTCTGAGAGATTTCTGGACTACATTGATGCAAAGTTCCTAATACAGGCAGACAAGGAGCTGATGAGCAGAGGTACTGTACAACATCTCATACCTACAGCCAGGAAGAACTCAGGAATGTAAAGGCTAGGGTAGCTCTGGCTGCAGTGACTGTGAGTGAGATGGTAATCTTCAGGGTCCTGCAAAGAGGGAACAAAGCAAATAGTAGGATCACAGCCTTGTGCTTCAGGAAAACAAACTTTGGACTATTCACAGAACTGCTTCAAAAAATCCCATGGGATACAGTCCTGGAGAGAAGAGGATCCAGGAGAGTTGGGTGATATTCAAGAATCCACTTGTGTTAACCATGGTTCTTCACATATTGGAAGGGGGAAGGGCAGCATTAACCCTTTCCTCCAGTTGAGTCAGTGCCTGTGGAGACCCTGCATTTTATTACCCTTTTCCTGGTAGGCCACACATGAAAACTTGATAAGGGGACAAGGCCACCTATCCTACAATGTACTTCACTCCCACCTCAACTGTCATATTTTTTCGCTTGTTCCAACCACGAGGCTGCTTCTTACATCAGCTCATTCAGATCAGAGTGTTCCTCACACAGTGCTTGAGACATCAACTCATTCGGGTCAGAGTTTGACACTCTACAGCTTGGAAAGGCCTAGAGCCATTCTTTCAACACAAATATCACTTTGAAAGTCTTTCTCTGAACAACAAGCTTTTTGTGTTTACACATTTTATCAACATTTCTTTAAATAGAATATCAGTTTTCTGAAAACAGTGGAAGATTACAGTAGTAAATGTTTTTATTGCATCTATTCCCTTCCATGTAATTTTAATAATGTTACATCAAACTCTTCTAATAAGAGACACAGTCCTGTTGTTCCCGATTTTCAGCTGAAGATTTGAGGTTTCAAAAAGCAAAATGCTAAATCAAGAAAAATAATCAATAAATTCAATTATTTTTTTTTCCAAGTACCCTGTTTCTGGAGCAGAATCTCTTGAGTATCAGTCACTTAAACCCCCTAACATATGTATTAGAGATGAGAAACCACCCCATGCAGAGATCCCATCATATTTAAGGTACTCAAAATACTAACCTATGGGTCATATTTTCTCATGGACCAGCTAAAAACTACAGATATTCATTAGGGAAAATCTGAAAAAAATTAAGTCTTAAAATACCATTTTTCTGGAGCCATAATCTGATGAAGTTGTTAAACTTTATGGAATAACTACTGGATGAAGTACTACAGTCTCTTTTACTGAGGAATGCAAAACTAGATCACCTTAATGGGTACTTCTAGCTTTTATAGTCCATAAATCACTTACATGAGAATAAAAATGTTTTAGCTCAAATCACCTGATAAAATATCAAGTCCTTCTATTAGCTTGGAGACTGAACCAGGAGTTTTTGTGCAAGAAATGAAAGATGGATGGATTTTTGCTGAGGTGATGACCAGGTTTAAAACGAAAGTGTTTATGTTTGAGATGGGTAAGGTGAATCAGGGTTTAGTCTTTAAAGTGTAGAGCTCAAAATTCTGTGTATAAAGGAAAGAAAATAGCTATGCTGTCATTTTGTAGCTATGGTATGCTGAGCTTTTGGAAAAAAAATTAGAGGGGGAAAAAAAGACAGCATTTAATCATTTATAGATTATTAAAAAGAAATATGCAGACATGAATCTTTAAGAAAGAAAATGAAGAAATTTGCTATTGAAGAGCTGCAAAACTATCATAATAATGAGTTTGAAAGGCTTTAATCCATAGAATGATGAATCTGTGAAGAGAATGGAAAATCTAAATGTCTTCAAAACTGTATTGCCAGCTAATCATAAAGCTCAGAAATGATTGTTTATTGAGAGCAGTTCACTGAGAGAAATGGTGGATGCTTTGTTGGACTGACCCAAAACCAAGATTTCACAAAAAAATATTGAGGTTTAAAATTTGAGAAGGCTTTAGTCATATTTGCAAGGAAACAAGTGTTTAGATGAGAGAGACAGGGAGGCCCCAGAATGGACAACATTGAGCAGCAGAGACCAAACATAGTTTCTATACTGACTAATTTAGATCAGGACTTGGAAACATTCAAAATGTCATGTGAACTCTTTATTCTGGGATATATTTTGATGGTGGTCTGTCTATGTTTCTCTTCTTTCACAAGGCAGGTATTCTGCCCTTGATTTCAAAGCAGAAAAAGTAATGTGAGCAAACAGATGCTCACAAAGCATCCAGACCAGCAAAACTCCTTTTTCCTCTCAGGGAGGGAGTCTGAACAATCCTCCCTTGGCAAAATGGCTTGGACAACAACAGGTGATATAAGACCATAGGTGTACAGAGTATATATGAATGCAATGTCTGAAACTACCTGACAAGGTGTTTTCCCAAAAACTGATGTCACCGAGAGGAGATTAAAATTACAAAGTTTGTATAAATCAACTACTAACCATATTAAAGCAGATTACTAATGGACTTTCCAAGCAAAGAAGAAACACACTTGAAAAGAAGCATATAAGCATGAAAATTTGTGCCTTTGGGGAGATGAACAGAATGGCAGTCAAGCCTAGAGTGATACTTTCAAAGTTATCACAGTGATATCACAACCTTGACCCAAGGCCTCATGGACCATCTTCCCAGCTAGATGGCATAAAAAGCTTGCACCCTGCTAATGGTCTGACAGTTCAGGGGTGACAAGTGAGCACCCACACCTGGGGTGTGCAGGTGTCAGTCCATGAGGGGGGCTTTCTTACCAGCAGGTAGATTAGTAGATTTTTGGAGCAGCACAGGTACATGTGAAGCTGGAGAACCTGTGACACCTAGAGAAGGGGTGAACAAGTAGGAGGCATGATGACAATATGTGCTTGCAACCTGCACTTTTAATGGGGTAGTATGCACACAACTCTGCATGTGTGTGATTACAATTTATGCGCATCAGCTACAGAATGATGTTTTAAAATTAGTAGGTGCTTATTAACATTTTGTAAACATCTGGTAATGTCATTTATCTGTTGAATTGCTGATATTGATACACGTTGTTAATATATCAATACAGTGCTTTGATCCTGATTTAATACAAACTACACGGGTTTTGAGCACCAATATTTGAAGCACACAGAGCAGTCAGTGCTGTGACAGTCTTAAAAATCTTGCTTTCCCCACAGCTGAAGTTTTGACCTCTTCAAGGAGACAAAATGTATTTTGTTGTTAAAAATGAGTTCTGGTTTACTTGCTTGTGTTAAGTCCTTTGGAAAGCACCTTTATTTCAGAAGCAGGCCCTTTTTGAAAGTTTCAGTATCCTAAACCAGATCAGGTTTAGTCTTTTTCCTCCTCCCTTCCAATGGTGAAACACAAGACACTTTGGGAAATTCAGACCACTGTACAGGTAGCATGCAATATTCTGTAACCTTACAAGAAGAGCTAGCCCACTTCATCAGGCAAAGTAACATACATTTCGTATCTGAAAATTATTCTTCATACAGTTTCCACCTGAACACATGGGTCCCTGAACCCTGTCCCAGATGCTTAATATTGATTAGCCAGGACTACTACAACCTCGTGTCTGCATAGACCAGAACTCAAAGGATGGAGAGGTAGATTGGATCTTCTTTCCTGCCTGCATTGAGATATACCTTCTGATATACATTCTGCAAGCTGTAGTGTAGAATGTGTCCCTTCCTGGACAGAAATTCTTCTAAGAAAGTCAGAAAAAGGACAGCCTAAACTTGAACCAGTAGGACATGCACTGGACTCACTGGAGCTTGCAAGTGTTTGTAGAGTTCATTATGAAACCCATGCAAGTACCAGTTGAAGAGAGTATGGAAGGAGCAAAGGTTGAGAAATGGAAAAGTGGGTTAAACTCCAACAGAAAAATGAACTTTTGTTCTGGAGTAAAATGGCCACAGTCTAGAACATCTGTACTGCAGTTTCTGTTTTAAACTCACATGTATTTTAATAGGTACTGAGTCCCCCGATTATCTTTTTTTTTACCCTATTTTTAATTTAATAAACAGATTAGAAAGCTGCTTAGCAACAGTGAGCACTGCTCTTATCTCTGTGCCTTAAGAAAAGAAAGGCAGTGATCTCAGCTATCACAAACCTATGAATCTGACCTCAGCAGCTTGCAAGATAGAAGAATACTTTCTGAAGAGAAAATTATTACAGACAAGGTGGAGACAGAGAAAGAGGCTCACCAAAAGCTGCTTGTACAGACTTAATCAATACCACGAATAAATACCATATTTTAGAAATACAGTTTGTATAATAATTTGGCAAAGGAAGTGCAGTAGATTTTGACTCTGAAAGCAGTTAACAGAAAGTTTATTAGAAAAGGCCAAAAGAAAACTGTTAATCATATAGAGTTGATTGCAAAGAACACTATGAAAATTATACTGAAATGGTAACCTTGGTAAAAGGAGCACTAACAGAGAAGCTTTTCAAGGCTTTTTTTATTTTTTTTTTTTTTTTTTTTCTTTTTCCCAGTGATATGGGTACAAAATGCCAGAGATACAATAAAATTTGCAGATTATGCCAGACTGTGTAACAGTATTTGGGGTTGGACTAGGTGTCCTTTAAAGGTCCCTTCCAACACAAAGCATTCTATGAAAACATTCTATGATTCTATTTCTCTATAAGGGAAAATATGACAAATGCTAGAGAAAGTATTGAAGCCTAAGTATTAATTTGCCATGAGAATTTATTTACATACACTTAAACTGGAAATGAAAGAGACATTTATATCCAGTGAAACATGAAACCAAAACAGATCTCTTCTTTCTATATTATACAGAACCAACTGACACCATTAGACATCACATTTTGGAGGAAGGGGAAAAAAGTAGCAATTGCATTTTAAGTTTGCAAAACTACAGCCTCAGCAATAATGTGTCATTAGCACTAAGAAAAAAAAGTGGCTTTTTTTCCCTATTATACTCTGACATGATTTCAAAGATTGTTCTGTTTTGTTTTGTTTTCCCTGCTTAAATGTAAACATCTTTCAGAAGAGGAAGAAAAATGTATTGATATGCAAGGATCATGGATCATCAAAATAATATGCATTCATCAGGATATAAATTTTATTGAAAACTTTCATTCTTGTATTTCCTAAGTTTTTCACTCTTCATGTTGTACTCTTAATAATAAACATTGCTTTTTGTGTCTTGTTTCACATTTCCCCCCACCTGTATCCTAGTGGCTTTTCTTTGCCAGGCTTGTCTCCAGCTTTGTTTCTCCTCTAGCTTTGCATCCACACTCTGTTCCTTGTTCTAAGGGTCAGTTTCCACTTCTCTTGCTCCTCCCTTTAATTTATACTTTATCTTCAAATATCTAGTAAAGTATTTCTAACTCTGAGATTTTCTGCTTTTAATGTCTGGCTAATCATTGTCAGATAGGACAGCAGCATCTCTACTTAAGTCTTATCCCTTCTTCATTCAAATGAGACCTCCAGACAGTTAATGATAAATTAGATCCTATAATTTCCTTGCTCCATCTTCTGTTGTCTGTCTTTTTTTTTTTTTAAATCCAGACTAGGCAGTGCCCCAGTTGCCTAGACATAACAGCTGAATTACTTTTCATGGAATTAGCTGTAAAGCTTTACCAGATATCTCTCAAAACTGTTTTAATTTAATTTAGTGGTTAGCCATATTTGCTTTGATTTTCTTAGTTGTAACCAATTTCCTTGTATCCTCTTGGATATAACTTTATATCCTAAAAGTTTTGCACTAAAACACCTCAAAGAAGAAAAGGGAAAAGAAAAGAGATATAAATTATTAAAAATGTATAATCTATTGTCCCCATAGCATGTTCCTGTAAACAGTCCAATTAATTCTAAAAAGTAATATTAAATGGTTAATAGTCATTGATCTTGGAGAGGAAAATGTCAGGGAATCTAAAAATCTGTCATGCTACTAAAAAGAGTTGAAACAATGAGATGTGAAATGTGTCCTTGTGGAATGTAACGTACAAACAAAACCAAAAGTAATCTTGTTTCCATTTGTAGATAATAGACAAGGAAAAGGGAAAAAAAAAAAAAAGAAAAGAATGAAAATCCATATATTCATCACTCTCTGGATTCATCGCACTGTGGACTTCAGGTCCTTAGAAAACAGTTAATATTTATCAGTTCTTCAGTTACTGCGTTGCACTGTGCTCTGACTTCATATTTCTTGTTCTTCTCTTATATTTTCCTTACCGATCCAAGTGAAATAACATGAAAGTCAAAAAGGGTAACAACTCTTCAGAGCTATTTTCTCCCTTTTTTATTTCAGAGCACTTGGTTTCTTATGATCTTAACACCCCTTCATGTTGCTCAGGCAGGTAAAGCTACACAGAAATACTAAACACTTGAATATAATCTGTACCAGATAAAGAAGTAAGCAAACACATCTCCTCATGCCCCTGTAGACTGTGATTCTGCACAACTTCTCTTATGATAAATTAGAATACAATAGACTTAGGGCAAGAGTTAACTGCAAGGCTTACATCTGAAGTTCAAAATTTGAATTAACATTTAAAAGGCACTCATACAAAATATTCAGTCTTTTGAATCTGCAATCCTCAACCTGGCAATCTTGTAAGAAATTAATCACTGATAAAATTTCTTGCACTTCTGTTTTTAATCACATCTGGAAGCTTAACAAGAACAGCATTGTCTACCAAGTTATTTTCATATGTTCTCCCCCACAGACATTGGAAAAAAAAAAAAAAAGGACTTAAAT
>VWZY01008425.1:373557-383807 GCA_013399075.1 Chloroceryle aenea | reverse complement strand
TTAAAAGCTTTGTTTTAAAGACAATTCTAAAGCTGGACAAAATTTTTATTTTCTTTTTTCCATGGGTTTCATTTTCATTTATTTAAACAAGCTAATAGAAGCAAACTCTTAACAACATAGAGGAGGAGTAGATGTTCCAGGGGCAGCAAATCCAGAGAAATCTTACACAGGAAGCTAGACTTCATATTTTTCTAGTCCAGTGCTGATGTCACAAGTGAGGAGGGATAATGAGGATGTGAAAGTGCCTGGTGTAGTCAACCAGGAGCAACTACTTTCCAGTAGTGATTTGTTGAGTGTGGTGAGTTTTACTACACAACAGTAGCTTTGATGCAGGCCTGTGTTGTTAATGACCATGGACTCCTTCATGAAACAAGCAGCAGGACAGAAATTGCAGTGCATGTGACAAAATACTACATATTTGGGTCCCTAGAGCATGCAGCACCCTTGTAGCTTCGAGAAAAACTGCAGGCAACATCATCTCACACCTGTTTCCTCTTTCAAGGTATTAAAATTAGGAAAGTAACTGTAAATGTAGAATTTGAATGCTGATGTACTCATTAAATGGCCTTTTTTTACCAAAATCATTCATCTTTCAGTGGTAGCCCTGTATAGCTGTGTGTGTATCCATTTATATTATATTCTATGTATGTCTACACAATCTTCAGAATAAACTTTTGCTTTTAGAATGAGCATCAGTAACTCAGAGGATCACTGGATAAACTAATTATAAGATGTTATATAAGATGTGAGACATTTGTATGGTACTTGAAAGATGCTATAAAGTATTATAACCATAACTATATGAATTATTTCTAACATACAATGTTCCAGTCAAACTAATTTTAGTGGGACAAGAGTTTCCAATTCCCTTAAACATTTAAGATAATTAATAGGAAAGCTGATTCTGAGACAATGAGGATCTCACAGCTTTCAGAGAGAGGAAAGGTGGAGATGAGGAATAGGAGAATGAAGGAATTTATTTTTTTTTTTATTAATTCAACTACAATTGTAATGTGTAGAAGTCTGAGAGTTCTTCTTTTTTTCAGAGACCAGTATTTTCAAACAGAGTGTTACGCAGCTTGATACACTTGAGTAGAGATTTTGTGCACTATGCTACCTGCAATGCATTTTAGGTTAAAAAAAAAGAAAAAAAGAAAAAAAAAAATAGAACCCCCTTATCCATTTACAGTTCAATCAAACTTCCAACAAAACTGCAGTGTGTCAATACAGAACAGATAACTCATCAAACCCCATAAACATGAAATGATCCCAGTAATGAAAAATGAACTTTGCAACAGTCTGTAATCATCATGGGAATGACAGGCATATCCTAAACTTTTATGAACATATGGGTAATTATTGAAAAGCTATGACAGTAATGCATCAGCAAGTCTATCCTTCTCACTACGACTCTACATTCTAGATGCTTCTCAGTGGAACTTAACATGCCATTCAAGAATTCGGTAGAAACCTCATCACTCAAGAGTAATGGGCTCCACCCATAATGAGAAGGAAATTTTAAAAATTATCACTTTAAAGGAGTGTTGAGATTCAAGACAAGCACCCTAAAACATTTTATATTTCCAGCCTGCAATCTTTCCAAACTTACAATTTGCTGGTGGGAACTTCCAAATTTCTGCAATAACAAGTATTTGTCTATAATTCCATCATAAGAAAGTGGAGGAGGGAAAATAGAGGGTACAAAACAGTAAAAGGAAGATGACTGTGTACTTCATCAAGAGCCTTACAGTTGTAAACCTATTGCCCCAGAAACACTCAGATCCCCAAAAGATGAAAATTATAATTAATACCTTCCCATGGGGAATAAGAAACCTCACCGATAAGAGCATTGCCCAGAAACAAATAATAAACAGAGAAAGGCAGTTCGGAAGCTCTGAACAAGCCAAACAAATAGCAGCTAGTTGAAAAGCACCACCATTATCACTACCTATTTTGAAAAAGGAAAACTGGAGTACATCAGACAGAATAGTCATTGATGTGCTTCTAAAAGTTACCAAAATAATCTCATCTTGCCATCAACAGTCTATTTTTATTTGTACATAACATCTAAGTAAGTTTTTTTTTGCAACGGTATTAGAAGATAGAGATGAAACTGGATACTGGAAAAAAAGATTCCCTAAGTCTGATTTTCACCTTAAAACCTCTTTTCTACAAAAAATAAAGCTTGAAAATGGCTTTCAGTTCGACTTTCATTTTAGATATATAGAAATGGGTGTGGGGACAGAGGGGAAGTGAAAATAGAAGGAGAAAGGTTGGGGATAACATTCACCTTCACACTGAACCACTTCTCCTAGACTAAGTTATATAGCAGAAGAAAAGACAGGAGTGAGCTGACATCAATCATCCTTATGGATCTTTACTTTTTATTCATTGTTCTATTGATATCTTTCAGCATTATTTCATAGGTAGATTGCAATAAAAGTCATTTCTTATTATGTCTCCATTTTAACTCATAAAACATATGACACAATAGTTTTTGAATGAAGGACAGGTTCCCTAAGGGAAAGAACAAAACCCTGGGTAAAAGCACAGATTTATTGATCTCTCCTTCAATAATAATGATTAAAATCTAACCAAGCACTATTGCCTTAATAAATTATTCATCTCTATTTCCCTCTTCCACATTCCAACTGGATGCACTCTAGAAAACAAAAAGTTCGATCACAAAATTCTGAAAATACTGTCTTCTTCATGCAGTGAGCCATGACAATGTTAAAAACACACTAAATAACAGCATCTCCCAGACAAGAAATACTTTGGCCCAAAGCCCAGCTGACTAGCAGCTGGGGAAAGAAAACGTACGTCCCAGAAAGGAAGGAAAGTGATTTTGTCAGCTCTTTCCACTTTCTAGGCAATTTTAAGGGCACAGTATTCCTTACTCAGCCACATCTTCTCTTGCAATGGAGCAGTGAGGACTGTCTCCATAACCATAACTCTCTTCTGTATGAGAAAACATCTCCTGTGGGTTAAGCTGGAGGTTTATACTCATCTATCAAACATCTTCACCCCAGATTTCAGAATGTTTCACTGTCAAGGTGTTTTCTGCCTAGGACTGCTCTTGGGATATGCAGCCTTGAAGCAAAGATTTCCAGAACAGGAGATTCTGTTCACAGAAATAAAGCTGGCGGAGGATACAATTAATTGGTTAGCTTAAAACCTTGTCTCTTCATTTTAATTTGTTAAAACTGCCATTCTGATGTTTAATTCAAATTTCCTGATAAGATTAACATATATTGTTAGTTCACAAAGAATGAGGTATATGCCACAGAAAGTAACCCTTCATACTCAGGATGCTTATACATACTATACATCTGAATATTTCCTCCATTTGAATAAAATTTTGAAGAAATAGTAGAAAGAGCATCATAAAATAGCTAACTTTTTTATACAGTGATAATGCCTTAACAAGAAATGTTTCATATAGCCACTTTAAAATTAACCTTTATGTCACAGCTGTAGTACATAATTATGTATCTGGATTGCTAGGGAAGCACTTGTCTATCAAGATGACACTGGCTATGAATAAGAGTGGATAGAGGTGTCAGTCATTTAAAATAAGATATTTATTTATTTATTTCTCATTATCCATTTGTTTCTCATTATCATTATAGTCTGTTTTGCCCATGACAGTAATTGGTAAGTGACCTCTCCTGTCCTTATCTCAACCCACAAGCCTTTTGTTATGTTTTTGGTCCCCTGTCCAGCTGAGGAGGGGATGGATAGAGTGGCTTTGGTGGGCACCTGGCAGCCATCCCGTGTCAACCCACCATAAATGGAAACTGGTTTGGTTTTGTTTTGGGGATTTTGTTTGTTTGTTTGTTGTGGTTTTTGTTGTTGATGTTGGTTTTGTGTTTGTTTTTTTTTTGTTGTTTTTTGTTTTTTGTCTTTGTTTGGTTGGTTTGTGGGGTTTTTTTGTGATTTGAAATCAGTTCTATCAGATGCAAGCATAGTTATACACTTTAAGCATCAAAAAAAATTCCATAAACAGAATATACCTTTTTGTTGTTTGAAGTGCTCAGAACCTGCTGTAGGAGCCCAATTGCTCTTAAAGACTAATGTCTCATTTTGTATGGTGTTCAGGTACATTGTGACTGGAGAATGAGAAAGGCCTTGCTCCCACACTCAAGCTGAGACTTACTCCTTGATGGGAGTTGACTACATAAAGAGATAAGTTCTGTGTATACAGACTGTGTCCCTTCCAGAGTTAATTTCAGTTTTTCTCAATGGTGAATACTGTAACTGCACCAAGGAAATCAGCTGCATGCCTTACCAAGTGGTAATTAAATACAATGTCTCCACAACACCTGACTCAGTTGGTGGAAAGGGTTAATGCTGCCCTTCCTTCTCTTGCACATAAGAGGAACAGGGTTCTTCCTAAATGAGCACTGCCTCCCTAAGCTTCTCAGGAACATTACCATATCCCAAGTGTATAAAGGGTCAGCAGTATATTGATTGGTGTGCACCCGCCACAAAGAACTCAAGATCTGGACCAGTCCTTCGAGACGTTGCTAGATACAAGAGTGGTGTTATCGTTCCCTCTTTCTCTCTTCCCCCTTTCCTTTCTTCTACTCTTATGAACTATTTCACCGTTAAGGCATTAAAGACAAAGGCTTTCCTAGAGCATAGATAACAATTCTGTTCCAAAACCAAATTTTATCAGTGTTTTATAATCTGTTGTTATGTGTACTGAAATAGATTAATTTAGAAAAATAAGCACCAAATACGTACCAGGTATATGAATTTCACAGGAGTTAAGATAAAGCATTTCATTTCATACATGCTGTGCTTTACAGTGTGAACAAATGCTGCAAGTGCAAGATCTGCTGACCTTTAGGGGCATCAGAATTTATCTCAGCTCACACCAGACATTTCTTCAATACCATAAGTAGCCATGAAAGACAGGGTCAGCTCTAATTCAGCATAGCATATTCTCCTTCTACCTGGAGACAGATCCAAACAAACAGCCTACCTACATACTATTATTTTTTCCCAAACACCTTCCAAATATAAATACCTGACCATAAATGTCACCTCTCATTGAAATCAAATGTGCTACAGCTGATCCCAAGGTGCTCTCCAGCTTCACCACTCCTGACTGTCAGGAAAAAGCAATTTCTTCCTTCATTTATGATGATAAAAACAGGAAAGGAAAAGGAAAAAGAAAACAAACAAACAAACAAACTAAAAACAAAACAAAAAGTTTGAAATACAGTTTTTCCTTTCTTCAAATACAAACCCCTTTGAATCTGCAGATGATATATCAATAAATGAAATTTTTTGACAACTACAAAATCTTGAAGCTTTCACTTTGCTGCATGACATTGGTGTACACTACCTAAGTGTAAATGATAAGAAGCCATTATTAGCAGACCACACTGTTACTCTAGATTTTGAAAATGGATATTTAACTGCCCAGATGCTGAATGAAGGCACACCTAGTCAACAAAAGAATGCCAAAGAAACGATAGAGTCCAAAATGCCACCCTTATATTATATATTAGCTCCAAGGCAAAAAGTAGAAAACATCCCTGAAGCAGCAAGTTAAATTCTATGCATCCTGTCCTTAGGCACCCGATCTTCGTCATTAACATTGTAGAGTATTTAGGCAACATTGGATACAAGTGTCTTTCTAGGATGCAACAGGACTTCAATGCCTATATCACCTCATAAATCTCAGATAAAATGTTTCACTCAATGTTACACAAGAAAGTTGTGTAAAGGCAAAGTCTTGAAACAAAACATGAAGATGCATAATTTGAATGGGTAGCTTTCTATTGCCAAGTTATTGGTCCAACTCTTGTTTTTTCAGATTACTTTAGAAGATGGGCAATAGTCAATAAGGTTCTACAGTCAGATCTTTCAGAATATATGATCTGATATTTTCCTTTATTTCAAAACTGTTTATTCACAAAGACAGGTTTAATATCCACAAATGCCTACCAGAACAAAAGCCAAATAAAAAATAAAAAAATAATAATAATAATAAAAAAATTATTGTAAACAATTGCTTACATTTGAAAAGTGTGGTGAAAAAGCTATCTTGCAGTGACTAAATATAGTAGGTTTCCAAGACAGCAGCATGACTTCTGTTTTCTATGCTTTTGTTTTGTTTTATTTAACTGAAATAGAACTTTATTAAATTAATTTCAATGAATACATGGAGAATAGTAACAGTATACATAAAAATTAANATAAATAAATATATATATATACATGGATTGAACATGGAAGTAAGTTAAGAGTTGTGAACAAGATTTTTATACTTTACACATTCAATAGATGAACCTTCAGGCACAGACTGACTCCTAAGGGCTTCAGGAAGAGGGTCTTCTTTCATGAATACTCCTACTCCTTTCTTCTGCTGCTTCATGTTCCTCAATGAGTCTTCACAGATAGATAAGAGCCAACTGTCACTGCATAAAGCTGTTATCCCATTTGCAGTCATTTATAACATGATTCAGGTCTAGCTAAATGCAGTTCTGAATGAATGAGCTACATATGGAAGGTGTGGATATTTTATAACATGTGCTTTTGAGGATCCATATGTAGTACTGTTGAACAACTTCAAATTTGTTTGCACATTATGGGGCAGATATACCTCTGAAAAGCTATTAAATGTGTGCCTCATGTATCCCCTTCCGTGCTAGAGTCTCTCCTAAAGAAATGTTTTCAGAATATACTTCTAGCTCTTGACATT
This sequence comes from Chloroceryle aenea, assembly GCA_013399075.1. Lineage (NCBI taxonomy): Eukaryota > Metazoa > Chordata > Aves > Coraciiformes > Cerylidae > Chloroceryle > Chloroceryle aenea. The sequence goes on along the minus strand of VWZY01008425.1, from coordinate 377,089 downwards.
GGGCAATATAGACACTCTATCTTTCCTACCTCAGAAAATATTACAATATTAGCCATATTCGGAATTCCTGAACATACAGAGGAGATTTGAATGCAGCTCTGTTTAGGTATATCAGGGAACAAGCAGAAGTAACTTTAAAGAGAAAATATAATTAGCCATGACTGGAAAATGGAAGTCACACTTCAAAGAATGTTTCTTCCTCAATTCCTTTAATTCCTTTTCATTCATTCACTCCATGTCAGACACCACTGTTATGAGCAAAGTCTCACATTTTAAGCTTCTTCCAAGAGACATCTGCTAATTTAATACTTTCTAAAAGTTCCAGTGTTGCAATGTTGGCTTCAAATACCATTTACCTGAAATGTATATATTAGAGTGAATTTTTGAAATTAAATATTTTCATATAATCTTCTTTTGTTTGTTTTTTTATGTTTGTATTCACGGTGACTTTTAAGATGGAAACCATAAAACTTTTTGAAGTATGAGAAAATTTCTCCTAACAATAGGTTAAGATCGTTTAGAAGGGTGATGACTCTCTCTTGAACAGCGTAGTTTTCATCAGAGTTGTAATTACCCCCTACACAGCAGTTTTACTCTTGATGCAATCCTAATTTCCTGGAAGATATTTTCAGCTGCATGTTCAGATTGTATATTGATCCAGAGAAATGATCAGTCAGATGTATTGCTTTCCATTTATGCATATACATAACCGTTCATATAATTGCAAATTAAATATTAAGAGCATTTTTACTCTAGGGAGTCAACAGCATCATGCAAACAAATTAAATCTTAGAAACTAGTAGTGTGTTTAACAGAAATAATTATTCTTTTTGAAAACTAGCTATGACCTGCAATTTGGTATTCAGAATAATAATCTGCTCTTGTTTTGTGGGACAGTTTTCTGTTGCTTAGAAAGTTTTACTAGAATTATTTCTACTTTTACAAGGACTACTGAGAAAGTAAATAAAACTTAATGGAACTGTACATGTACAAATGATCACAAAACAGCCAAAGTAATGAAGAATAAAATCTATGGCATCTCTAAAAGACTAATTTAACTTGCCCATACAAATGGAACTCTCCAAATAAATTCTGTTCCTGTTCCTTTTCTGTGTAAAGTTCACTTGAATGATAATTTAATCATTGGCAAGCCCCAATCATTTGCAATTCAGTATCTTAGATTTATGCCATATTAGTTTATTTTTTTCTGTGATTTGTGCATTGCAAGTAAAATCATCACTTTTCCATCTGAATAGAGGTTGAAAGACTTAGGGATATTTGTTTTCACACTAGAGATGGGGTGTTAGTTTATTTGCTTTTCATACGCCTATAAGATTTCACTATTTAATCTGTGGTTATCCAAACAGAACTTCGGCATTGATACTTGGCTATGCCCAATACTCCAGAGCAATGAATGTGGAGGGTAGTTAACAGTGAGGCATCCCTGAATGTCAAGCCTTGAAATCTTTTGCTTGAATGCTTAATGCAAATCATTTATCCACTCTTTTTTTTTCCAGCTGAGATCAGGATAGTTATCATGAAGTGAAATTAGGTCAGCTTCTGCTAGTCATAAGCCTGGAAGCAGCTCTCCCATCACAAACACTGCAGGATATTATCTTATTCTTTAGCAATTAGTCATATACAGATAATTTGTGTATTGTCTCAAACTGTGACACCTTTCTCAAAGAAAAAAGCTCACATAGTATCACCTCTGGCTTCCTTAGCCTTTAGGAATCTGGCTAGTTTCCATGTCCAAAACAAAACACAGGGACTATGCAAGACTCCATTTTTTTAACATGGGCGTAAATTTATTTCACAGTCCCTAAAGTACACTCTGGTCAGAAATTTTCTCCCTTTTCAAGGCCCTAGGAACTATTGTGCTGCAGGTCCTAACTATTCTTACTACATGGTCATTGAAGTGCTTTTATTCTTTTCTTTTTCCATATGAACTTCATACTTCAGAGATTTTAATGAAAAATTACCAAATATATCAATCTTCTTGGGCTGCCAACTGACATTTACATATTTATTTTTTCATCAAATACTTATTTTTTTCAGTATGACCTGTTCAGAGAACTTGTTTTCACCAAGGTCATGTCCTGCCTTATTGACCTCATGGCCTTCTGTGATGAAGTGAATACATCAGCGGACAAGGGAAGAGTTACATATGTCATTTATCTAGACTTCTTTAAGGCTTTTGACTTGGTGCCCCACAACATTTGTTAGAGAAATATGCATACAATGAGTGGACTGTTTGGACTGGAATTGGTTGGATGGTAACATCCAGAGGATAGTGGTCAACATCTCAATGTCCAGATGGAGACTGGTGACAAATGGCATCCCTCAGGGGTCCATACTGGGACCACTGTTGTTTACTATTGTAATCAATTACATAAACAGCACCATTGAGTACACCCTTAGCATGTTTGAAGATTACAGCAAGTTGAGTGGTGCAGTTGGCACACCCTCTGGATGGGATACTAGTTTGAACACTCCTGACATCAACAGGGACACCTTCCACTGGACCAGTTTATCATATAATTCTCACATATCACTATCTGTGATGAGATGTAGCATGACTGTCCTGAAATCTTTTATGTCACAGATTGTGCCAAACTGAGTTACCACAGGTCTGTCAGGGGCTAATGTCATATGTACAGACTGTAGCANTGAATGGGTAGCTTTCTATTGCCAAGTTATTGGTCCAACTCTTGTTTTTTCAGATTACTTTAGAAGATGGGCAATAGTCAATAAGGTTCTACAGTCAGATCTTTCAGAATATATGATCTGATATTTTCCTTTATTTCAAAACTGTTTATTCACAAAGACAGGTTTAATATCCACAAATGCCTACCAGAACAAAAGCCAAATAAAAAATAAAAAAATAATAATAATAATAAAAAAATTATTGTAAACAATTGCTTACATTTGAAAAGTGTGGTGAAAAAGCTATCTTGCAGTGACTAAATATAGTAGGTTTCCAAGACAGCAGCATGACTTCTGTTTTCTATGCTTTTGTTTTGTTTTATTTAACTGAAATAGAACTTTATTAAATTAATTTCAATGAATACATGGAGAATAGTAACAGTATACATAAAAATTAATTGTCAAAAGACTTGTCTTCTCTCATCTGTCTCATTCTAAGAAATAACTGTCTGGGATTACAAGGAACCAAAGCAGTTCAGTGAACAAATTTAATCTTTACTCAATCCAGTAAACCTGGAAAAAAGATCTAGAAGGCCTGATTGAAAATTTTAGAATGACAGAAGAATTAAAAATTAGCAACTTATCAACTTTTTGCAGTCTAATAAACAAATTAATTTGGCATCATTGTTGTAGTGCTAAATTTACAGTAAATAAGAGGAAATATTTATTGATAACCTGAGAATTTCATCACCTTAGAGACTTTGTTATTTAGACTCGTCACCAAAAAAATAATAATTTAAAAAAAATAAATAAATATATATATATACATGGATTGAACATGGAAGTAAGTTAAGAGTTGTGAACAAGATTTTTATACTTTACACAT
>VWZY01008425.1:326121-373175 GCA_013399075.1 Chloroceryle aenea | reverse complement strand
CAAAGTAATGAAGAATAAAATCTATGGCATCTCTAAAAGACTAATTTAACTTGCCCATACAAATGGAACTCTCCAAATAAATTCTGTTCCTGTTCCTTTTCTGTGTAAAGTTCACTTGAATGATAATTTAATCATTGGCAAGCCCCAATCATTTGCAATTCAGTATCTTAGATTTATGCCATATTAGTTTATTTTTTTCTGTGATTTGTGCATTGCAAGTAAAATCATCACTTTTCCATCTGAATAGAGGTTGAAAGACTTAGGGATATTTGTTTTCACACTAGAGATGGGGTGTTAGTTTATTTGCTTTTCATACGCCTATAAGATTTCACTATTTAATCTGTGGTTATCCAAACAGAACTTCGGCATTGATACTTGGCTATGCCCAATACTCCAGAGCAATGAATGTGGAGGGTAGTTAACAGTGAGGCATCCCTGAATGTCAAGCCTTGAAATCTTTTGCTTGAATGCTTAATGCAAATCATTTATCCACTCTTTTTTTTTCCAGCTGAGATCAGGATAGTTATCATGAAGTGAAATTAGGTCAGCTTCTGCTAGTCATAAGCCTGGAAGCAGCTCTCCCATCACAAACACTGCAGGATATTATCTTATTCTTTAGCAATTAGTCATATACAGATAATTTGTGTATTGTCTCAAACTGTGACACCTTTCTCAAAGAAAAAAGCTCACATAGTATCACCTCTGGCTTCCTTAGCCTTTAGGAATCTGGCTAGTTTCCATGTCCAAAACAAAACACAGGGACTATGCAAGACTCCATTTTTTTAACATGGGCGTAAATTTATTTCACAGTCCCTAAAGTACACTCTGGTCAGAAATTTTCTCCCTTTTCAAGGCCCTAGGAACTATTGTGCTGCAGGTCCTAACTATTCTTACTACATGGTCATTGAAGTGCTTTTATTCTTTTCTTTTTCCATATGAACTTCATACTTCAGAGATTTTAATGAAAAATTACCAAATATATCAATCTTCTTGGGCTGCCAACTGACATTTACATATTTATTTTTTCATCAAATACTTATTTTTTTCAGTATGACCTGTTCAGAGAACTTGTTTTCACCAAGGTCATGTCCTGCCTTATTGACCTCATGGCCTTCTGTGATGAAGTGAATACATCAGCGGACAAGGGAAGAGTTACATATGTCATTTATCTAGACTTCTTTAAGGCTTTTGACTTGGTGCCCCACAACATTTGTTAGAGAAATATGCATACAATGAGTGGACTGTTTGGACTGGAATTGGTTGGATGGTAACATCCAGAGGATAGTGGTCAACATCTCAATGTCCAGATGGAGACTGGTGACAAATGGCATCCCTCAGGGGTCCATACTGGGACCACTGTTGTTTACTATTGTAATCAATTACATAAACAGCACCATTGAGTACACCCTTAGCATGTTTGAAGATTACAGCAAGTTGAGTGGTGCAGTTGGCACACCCTCTGGATGGGATACTAGTTTGAACACTCCTGACATCAACAGGGACACCTTCCACTGGACCAGTTTATCATATAATTCTCACATATCACTATCTGTGATGAGATGTAGCATGACTGTCCTGAAATCTTTTATGTCACAGATTGTGCCAAACTGAGTTACCACAGGTCTGTCAGGGGCTAATGTCATATGTACAGACTGTAGCAACAGGTAAGAAAATATATGGTAACCCATTAAGATTATTAGAATACCCTTACTTGTACATGTCTAAGTTGGTTGCACGAGAATTCTTAAGTATTGTACATCTTTACTTTGGAGAGCTTGGTGTTTTTCTGAATTGATAAAAGTATGTATTGTATATACACAGACTTTCATTTTATTACTGCTGATCAATTGGCAACACTTAGGAGAAGCAAATCAAATCAAATACAGTTGAAGAACTCATCTATTTCTATTCCAGTTGAACTAAATCAGCCTGCTGAGAATTGCACTGATTGTATGGAAAATTAGCTTTGTGATTGTTATATTTGTTTCTTTATGAGATTTCAATGTGTTAAGTGCTTCTTCCACTCTTTTTCTTTCCCTCATGATATTTTAATATGAATTTAGTCAAAAATACTTTAGTGAATCTGTGAGAATAAATGAACTGTAAAACATCCACCCACTTTGTCCCTTTATCTGTATTATTAGCTAAGACTGTTTTTGTTAATACAAATTGTTTCTCTGTAAAGGAGAATGACTGCTGTTGGAGTAACATCTGTAGATACTGAAAAGCTTTTAGTGCAGTATAGAAAGTGGATCCAAACCCAGAGGAGCTTCTAGTGCAAAGTATAAAGCCAAAGCACAACAGTAAATTGTGTATGTCACACAAGATTCTCACCAGCAATCTTTCAGAGCTTCTGGCAGTCAGGAAGAATTTGGATGGCTTATCCTCTCGACTTGTTGCAAAAGAATTAGTTTATCATGTGAAAAGACTTCACTTCTCCCCAACCTTTCCATAGTCAACAGGTTGTTAAGTGATTTTTCATAATAATTTTGCAAAAAAAGTTTAAGTATGGGATGATACTGTGCAACTGTACAACTTTTAGCAAATTATGAGAATATGAAAACTGCTAATGGAGCTTGTTTCCAAGTGAGCCAAAGGTCTCTGCTTTTGCACTGTGAAGTCCATGTGTTCTTTGCTGCTTCTGGTGGAAGCATAGGAATGCATAAGTGAGGCAGTAACGCAAATGTTTACTAGGTCAGGTATTTCTTTTTCATTCTGAATTAGCTTGTGTAGCTACTATTACTTCAATTTAACAAAGTTTATAAGTTTAAGCTCAGTTGCAGAACTGAATTCAAGTTCCATTTCACAAGCCTCCAGCATACTATCTATTTAAATCACTCTGTTGAAAGACAGGAAAAGTCATCACCGTTGACTTTAAGCACATTCTTACATCTCATCGGTTGTGATAAGATTTGAGAGTAAGTTCATATGCTGTTATGGTTAGTGATGCTTCTTTTCAGAGAAAAACCTACTGAGAAGGAGTAGATTTCAGAGACTTTGGGTTCTGGCCACTTTTGAATGCTCAGTCATTTCAAATGTGAGTACTAAAATGCTTGTTCTTTGTTGAAAATTTGACAAGACTGTTTTAAAATCTGTAAAAGTACCTGAAGAATGTATGTCCACTCTGACAAACAGAAAATCTTTGGTCCTTCAGCCTTTTGGTCATGTAAGTGCACAGAGCACCTTTATTATGACCAAATATTGGACTAAGATCTCCAAGGTAGAAAGCAGGAGCCTCTTCAGTTTGACTGATGTAATAAATGCCCACACTCTCAGAAGGAGAGCTAAAACAATGCCCAACCCTCCATCAATTACTGTCTGCTGCTTTGTGGAATCCACTGACAAGCTGAGTGAGGATGAATCAACTCAAAATACTTAGGAGATGATGGACTCTCCTATGTGCTCTGTCATCTCTGGATTTACAGTCACGAGATTTCCCTTGGAGAGAGCAATATAACTGAGTCCTTCCTCACAGATCATGCCCTAAACTGGTAGTCAGCATGTCATGTAATATTATCTAGTTTATTCTAAAATATTTCCTGCCTTAAGTAGCTTCTACAGCTGTTTTGTTTTGTTTGGTTTTGAGTTAGTAAATAATCCATAAAAGTTAGTAAAATAGAATAATTCATTGGAATATGTTGGATATTTTGAACCTGAAATGACCTCTAGATCTCTTCTATATGCTTTAATTAAAAAGCTACGGAATTAACTACACTGACACTTTTTCTTGTTTCCTAGACATGAATACTGCTTATCCTAGGCAATGGTTTAATTTGTAAGGAATGAGTCATCCAAGTATCAGAAAACTAATTAAAGCATTTACCTGGCTGACAACAGACACAAACACAAATACCTCAGGTGGAACTAAGAACTGGTTGTCCAGTGTCTTAGGTGAATTACAAAACTCCAGGACACTGGATGATGGATATGAGAAAGGCTCTCCTTGCTTTTTATTAGGGTTCAGTCCAGAGGATGCATCATGATGCCAGGTGGTTTGCATCCTTCAGGTACAACAGCTGAAGAACCATCTATTGTATGAATGCTCAGGAAACACCAACTAGACTTATCTGTGTAAGCATTAAATATCTCAGGGCATGCCTCAAGCAGACCTGTAAATAGCCAGAGACTGACTGGCAAAGTATATCTCCATGGAGACACTACCTGCTTCCAGTTTTAGGGTATGGGAGAAAAGAGAATGAAAATTTTGGCTTTGTTATCCGTGGGTACTAGTCAAGATGTTGACATTGTTCGTACTGTGGTGCTAACAAACTTCAATTATGTAACTAATAGCAGTGTCTGAGCACCAAGATGGACAGATATACCTTCTGTGGATGTGATGTGAGGTTCAGCATGGGTCAGCCAAGTAAAGTTCTAATTCATCAAGTTCTACCATGAAGCAGAGATAATCAGCTGACATCTCCTGCCTTAACCATATATAAAACTATACATGAAACCGTTAAGACTTCATGGCTACATGAAGAGTTCTAATAATTTTCATGCAGCTGCTCATAGCAGTAATAATGAAAGCCCCAAACTGATTCAAACCCATTCCCTATCTTCCCCAAACAAACCTGAATTAAAATTATAAAAGGCTGGACATTTGTTCACCTTAAAATATATATCACAGCTATCAAATATAATAGGAAGATTCCTATTGATTTCAGCAATTGACTTGGGACTTCAAGGTTCTTTGAGCAGTTCTACCTCTAATTATTCATAACAGTAGCTTCACAAGAGTCTTCATCATGATTATAATTTTTCTTGAGGAAAAGTAAAAAGCCTGCAAGAACTACAAGATAAATATTGGAACTGTATTGTCCTTTGGATATTATCATTGAGTTGAATCAGACACAAGAGGCATTTACTTTTCCCTATCACTGATATGCTGCATTCACTTGAAAAGGAAAAAGTTGGATTACTTAACAAAAACAGCAACAAAAAAGAACAAACAAATTAATAGCATTAATTTTCACATCATTCACGTTGGGTTTATTATATCATAGATTCCTTGATAATTTGAATTAGAGGAGGAACATCATTCAGTAAGCATGCTTTCTAAGTCTAATGACAAATAATAATGTGCTTCCTCTTAGTTTGATTAATATAAATAAGGATTTAAGGGAGTACTGAAGTGTCATTTTGAAACCATTACCCTGATTAGCATACCATTAGTTCACACACAACTTGGAAAAATAAAATAAGCATAAATGTGTGGTCAAAAGAAAAGCCTACATTGTTGCATAATAAAGAAAGAAAAAATCAACAGCTGCAGCAGGTTCATTTGCTAAATGCATGAATTATAAAACTTACATTACCTTAGCTACTTGGTCTGCAATAGTCTTGTAGCCTTTTGTCGTGCAAAATTTTCATTCAGAAAATCCTTATGCATATCAGAAGTTAAATTTTATCATTTTTAAGCCTGCATATTTGTTTTTGGGAAAAAACTTGGAGATTGTCATAGTCATTTTGTGTCAAGGTTTAGGTTAGGGCAGTCTAGACCTATAACAGACGCTCTCTGTTAACCCTTCTCTATTCCCCAAGAGGAGGAGAAAGGGAACAAGGGAGAGATACTTATCAATTAGAAGAGAACATTAGAACAGCTTTAATGAAAGTACTAATAATGATAATATGGAATATATACCAATGTATAAAAAAATCAGTACTGAACCCAACCCCCCCGCCTCCTGATGGCAATTACATCACAGTCACCAGTGATGCCATGGAGCAGGCACTGGGGAAGTCCCAGACAGGACTCGGTGACAAATAGGAACCAGATTCAGGAAGACATGGACTGGGATCAAAGGCAGAAAGGATGGAGTCCTCCTCGGATGCCAGTCATTGAAGAAGAGCTTGTCCCTCATGATCCCTGAACTTTATACTGAATATGACCTATATGGGATGGAATCCATCATTGGTCAGTTTAGGTCACCTGTCCTGTCTGCTCCTCCCTGCAAGTGCTGCCTTTTACTGTCTGCACCCCACAACATGGTACACAAGATCCAGCAGTGGCCTTGGTCAGCACACCAATCCTTGGTACTAACTCTAAACATCAGACTTTATCACTGCAGGAAGCACACACTGTTAACTTCAGAAAGCACATTTAGACAGAAGAGACTGAGCTGAAGAGTAAAATTACTAGACAGAATTGTTCTGTTCTATCTTAACGGACAATATTTAGTGCAATTATTTATTATTTAGTGCATTATTTTATTTCTGTGGTAAAATATGTGTTAAAAAGAAGGTGAAATGAATGGTTGTGGAGATAAAACTAATATCTTCAAAATGTAGATGACTGGTTGCAAAAATGTAACCCTGTTGGTTTCCCTTCTGCATAAAACTGAAAAACATTAATGTGATTTGTTTACTATCTTCCCCAGAACTAAATGCCTGCTTTCCAGTACCATATGATTTATTGTGCATTTAAACAGGCAAACTCTGAGAGCCACTAGTTCAGGGTCTGTTGAATAGAATATAGATGTAGAATATATAGAATATAGATGTTAAACAATGTTTTGAATAGGAACTTGAATTTAGATCTCTGAAATACACCTTTTGCTCTTAGTGAAATTTGAAGCATATTTTTCTCCTCCTGACTAGCTAACTATCCTGTTCTAATTTTTCCAACAAATCAACTTAATAATAGGCCGAACTGTTTGCCAAACCAAGCATGTTGTTCAACAAAGGTATCTTAAACGTGTTCAGCTTGGAATATACGAATAATAAGGATCTTACGCATTGCTTTATGAGAAAACATATTAGGTAAGAAAGAGAGCATGACATTTTGCATGAAAGCAGAGGAAGTTGTTTTTATTTTCTCACAGATGAAATAAACTTGAAATGTTTATATGATATATATATGAAATATACTTTATATGAAATATACTTCATATATAAAAAAGGTCAGTTGCATGCTTTCTTTTGATGAAACCAGAGGAACAAGAGACACAAGAGAAACAGTCAAATATGTCCTTTGCATTGTTTTTGATGAATTATGAAAGTATTTATGTGCTAATGTGCTTAACCTGTTCTCAGCACCTGTATTTCAAGGTAGTGTTATTTCTTTCACAGAACCACATGGGTTGGGAGTGATCCCCAGAGGTCATCTAGTCCAAATTCATTCTCACAGTATGTCCATTTAGGGTTCTTCTGGACCTTTTACACATTCAGGATATCTTCAAGGAAGGCTGTGCCATTGCCTTAGTCATATGAGCTAATTATCTCCACAACCATTCATTTCACCTTCTTTTTAACACATATTTTACCACAGAAATTTGTTTTACACGAAACAATCTATCTTTGACCTCTAGTATAACAGTGTATGTAGATTTCAGACAGATATCACTGCCACATTATAAATCTTCAATTTATCAGATGTATTATTCTCTGGATTTGCTCCCTTTTTACTTACCATAAAACTCTTCTAGGTTACTGGTTAGAGGAACTATACTCAAAAAATCTAAACTCAGATTGAATGCGCTTTATGCAAATGAAAGTGAATAAAAATAAATATCTCTAGAGTTTTTTTAGGAATGCAAAAGTATAACTTTAAGAAAAGTAACCATGCTGAAATTACCATCAATTACTAAATCTGGAAAAACTTTTACTCGTGCACTAACAAAAATCATGGTAATTCCCAAACCTACTCCATCTGCTTTAAAGAGCGTAAAGTTGACAATGATATTGTGATATCTCCAGAGCAACAATCAACTCTGATACTGAATTTATCATGTAAACAGATATAAAACAATCATGAAGGATATCCAATCATGTTTGTCCACCAAGTCACTGCATGTTTCACCTTCATTAATGTCTTTCTCAGTGCCCTAACTGATGTAGTTTACCCATCTTGATGCCCCCCTTAGTTTCCATCAATTTCCTTAAGAAATATCATTGGGAATATTACCTTTTGTACAAAGGTCCTCTCACCTTTCTTTCAACTACGGCCCTTATAGAAAATTCTATTTCTTTGCCTATAGTTCATAAATGTCAAAATAGCATCTGGTAGGATTATTGTAAAAATAATAGTAACTATCCTTCTCCTGAGGCCTGATATATTTCCCTTCACATTTAATGATGAAACTCCCATTGACCTCCATCATCAAAATTAAATGTTTGGTCATAAATTAGACTTTTAATTACTACTCATTATTCAGTCATTTTATCCCCTTAATCATGAACTGTCTCCAGCCCCTTGCATGAACAGCTGCCAACTTGATTAATATTTTTTGTTGTTATTTTGTTCCCTCACTGGTTATTGACTGAAATAGTCTATACACAGTATTTCAGATGCGAAGTACTACCTACAGAAACCCAAACAAACCTCATCAAGGACGTGATACCTCTGCATACACAGCTCTCAATCATGTTTTCTGTAGTTTCACAATACAAGCTTCTGCTCAATCTAATTTACTGCTGATGCCTTTTGATCTCCCTTGGCAGTACTGTCACATCTAGATTTCTTTTTGTTTCTTATGTATCTTAAGGTGTTTTTTTTGACAGACCTATTACTATGTATTTTTCCAAACTAAAGACACTACATTAAGAGACAGCTAAGGAGTTGCACATGTAAGCACAGATCTTGCCTCTCAGCATGAACTTCAAGAAAATGCCATCACAAGTTCATATATGCTGTTTAAAGTTTAATAAAATTTGTTATGATTCAGCTTTTCTGGCCACTTTTAGAGTTGGGTCAAACTGCATTTAGGATTCTGTCATGTGTTTGCAAGGCAAATACTTGGTATATTATTTCTATTATCTTATTTATTTATTTATTTGTACCATGGTGTTACCACATTGTTTGGCCAGGGTTCAGATTAAGTTAGCAATACATGTAAGAATTACACCTGGAGGCTTAGGACCCTGCTTAAGTGCTTTTTTTTTTTCTCACTGGCACACATTGTCTGAGAGCATTTTTTCAATTCATCTCATATTTTATTTTATTAGTGTCAAGGTTTACAAGCTGGGCCAGCCACTAGACACACACAAAACCCCCCAAAACAAACCAACAACAGATTCTCTGTATTAATCACTCTCCCTTGCCAAAGGGGAAGATAAAGGGAATAAGGGAATGAGATTTATAGATTAGAAAACTAAAATAGCTTTAATGGTCAGTTTAGGGTGACAGGTCCTTGCTGCCCCTCCGTGTAGGTACACAGCCTTTTATTTTCTGCACACCAGTGAGGTACAGAAGATCCATCAGTGACTTTGGTCTGCACATCCATCCTTGGCAGTAACTCTAAACATTGAGCGTTATCACAGATGGAAGCAGACGCTGTGAAAATATGACATTAACTTCAGTTAACAGTCAGATAGAAGAGAATGAGCTGAAAAGTAGTATCACTGAGCAAAATTAGTTGCATTCTAACTCAAACCAGGAGAATAAGCTTGTTGGAAAATAAGTCAATAGTAAATTACCAGAATTTTCCCCTTTGCATTTTTCATTGCTGGTCCACTGTCCTTCCCATACTATTCTTCAAAATGTCAATGAACATATCCTTGTAACAGTAAAAAAGGGACGGTTCTTATGTTAAGAACTTTTAATCCAAACAGAAGGATCACGTGTTCTTGAAGTGGCAGTACCTTATTCATAAACAGTAAACCTACACAACAGTTTAGTGGAGCAAGTAAAGAATATTGTATCTAATTGAAACCAGAGGTGAAATTTAGATCAACAAAATGAAATTATCTGAACCAAAGCTCTTCCAGGACACCTGGATTATTTCCTTCTGCTACAGAGCGATCATTGGTGACCACATGTAGGCAGAATCTCATTTTCTATCTCATCTGAAAGACATCACCTTCAGCAGTACAAAAGTCAACACACATCTGGAACATAAATTGAAAGTCAGTCTGTTAACAGAATTGTTGACAGTACCTCTATAGCACCGTGCTTTCTGCTGGGTACTCTTTCAGCATGACCCTGATTATATGGCTGCAAGTAAAAAATTTATGTTCTGTATTGGATTTCTGGGCCTGTACCTACAGCAGCTTTTGACTGTTCTCCTAAAATACCACCTCTTCCTTAAGCCCTTTCTGCTCTATGAGTTCTCTATCCTGCACTGCAGGAAAACAAGAATCTGATCATTGCAAAGAATCTTAATTGGGATCCTGCCATGTAAAGACATTTTATAAATTATGCCTTGGTCATATATGCATAAATATGTCAAAAATTGCATGGTCTTTCCAGAACATATTCTATTATTTCAGAGCTGTCTTCGATCAATAAATAATCCATATTCCTACTCTTCCAGTAGATTCCTCATCCACTGTTAATCAGTTGTAGAATCATAGAAATGTCTGGGTTGGAAGGGACCTCTAGAGGTCATTTAGTCCAATACCCCTGCTGAGAGAAGGGACATCTTCAACTAGAAAAGGTTGCCCAAAGCCTCATTAAATCTCACCCTGAATGTCTTCAGGGATGGAGCTTCAACCACTTCCCTAGGAAACCTGTTCCAGAGTTATACCACCCTCCTGGTAAAGAACTTCTTCCTACATCCAATCTAAATCTACTCCTTTCTAAGTTAAAACCATTGCCCCTCATCCTTTCACTCCAGGCCTTTGTAAGCAGGCCCTCTACAGTCTTATAAACTCCCTTCAGGTACTGGAAAGTGGCTAGTAGGTCTCCCTGGAGCTGTCTCTTCTCAAGGCTGAACAATCCCAGCTCCCTCAGCGTGTCCTCGCAGGAGAGGTGCTCCAACCCCCTGATCATCCTTGTGGCCCTCCTCTGGACCTGCTCCATCAAATTCATGTCCTTCTTGTGCTGAGGGCTCCAGAGCTGGTTGCAGTATTCCAGGTAAGTTCTCATCAGAGTAGAATAGAGCAGCAGAATCAGCTCTCTCCACCTGCTGGCCCCACTTCTTTTGCTGCAGCCCAGGGTGTCATTGGGCTTCTGGGCTGCAAGCACACACTGGCTGCTCATGTCCAGCTTCTCATCTACCAGCACTCCCAAGTCCTTTTCCGCAGGGCTGCTTTCTGTTGTTTCTTCCCCCAGCCTGTATTGATAGTGAGGATTGTTGTGGCCCAGGTGCAGGACCCTGCACTTGCTCTTGTTGAACCTCATGAGGTTCACCTGGGCCACCTCTCCAGATTGTCCAGGTGCCTCTGGATGACATCCCGTCCCTCTGGTGTATTGACAGCACCACTCAGATTGGTGCCATCTGCAAACTTGCTGATGGTGCACTCAGTCCCACTGTCTATGTTGTTGATAAAAATGTTAAATAATACAGATCCCAGTACAGTCCCCTGAGGGACACCACTTGTCGCTGATCTCCATCTGGTCTTTGCGACATTGACCACTACCCTCTGGATGCAGCCATCCAGCCAATTCCTTATCTTCTGAACAGTCCACCCATCAAATCCGTATCTCTCCATCTTGGAGAGTAGGATGTTGTGGGGGACCATGTCAAAGGCCTTGCAGAAGTCCAGATAGATCATATCCATAGGTCGTCCCTTGTCCAGTGATGCAGTCACTCTGTCGTAAAAAGCCACCAGGTTTGTAAGGCAGGATTTCCCCCCAGTGAAGCCATGCTGGCTGTCCTTGGTCACCTCGCTGTCCTCCACGTGCCTTACCAGACCTTCTAGGAGAATCTGCTCCATGTTCTTCCCAGGCACAGGGGTGAAGCTGACAGGTCGGTAGTTCCCAGGGTGAAGGAATTAAACATATAAATTATTTTGCAGTCATCATAGCTCTGTGAATTCCTGATTTCAGGCTGTGACTGTACCAGTTACCCAGTTACTTGACAAGTCATACAATCCACAATGTGGTGTTTAATTACATCTATTCAAGCTGTTAGCTATTTACACTGGTAGAGAAAGAGGAAGCTTAAAAAAAAAAAGTCCATGCGATCCCCAAGGCAAGTTGAAAGGATTGAATGAAGCATATACTTTTCCTTACACACTCCTGTGCTCCTGTGAATTTGATGCAGTTGTCAAACAATGTCACTTTGACACATGGTAGCACCAGATAATGAGATTACAATGAAAAACAATAAAAAGGGAATTAAGCTGGGTCATTCTTGACCCACTCTGTCATTCACCCTGGGGATCTTTCAAAGGTATCTGATGACAGTGCAGCCAGAGGACAATGTCCTTGAATAACTCAGCAGCTCTATCAAGTAAAAGTCATCTCTGTTTTCCTTCCATTCCTGTATTTTCTATGCAAATCTCATGTCGGCTGTATATTTGTCCTTCCCTGCCACTTACTTTTTGTTACCCTTAAAGAGGAGGAAAACTATAGATATGAAAATGCAACAACCATTATTTTCATAGGGAAAATGAAAGAGGGTTTCATTTGCCTTAAAAAAATGTGTGTTGGTGTTAAGGTTACTGGACAAAACTCAAGATACTGTTTTATGGACTTAAGATACGTTGTTTGGACTTAATCAGGAGTGTGTTTTTCTCTCAGCAGTAAAAAAGAATTGCTACTGTCCTGGTTTGAGCTAGAATAGAACTAATTCTGTTCTGAACCTTCACAGCTATCTCATTTGTTATGTAACCAAGGTGGGGTATTTTGTAAATTTTTTCTTAAGAAGAGAATTTCTTAGTTCTTTTTAGGATGTCAGTCTAAACCTCATTACCAAACCTGGAATTTTTCACATAGTTTTTCTTGAAGCCCCACACCTCCCATAAGTATGACATCTGAAAAAACAATTTCCAGCTACCTACACAAAAACCCACTCTGCTCCTACCTTCAGCTACCTATCTGAAAGCCATCTTTATATCTGAGTTATTTGCACAGTTAAGCACATAACTGTCTATCCATAAAGCTACAGGCATCTTGAAATGGCTGCTGCTGTACCCGTCCAGAAATCCAGGATTCTTTATCCAAGCAGTGTTGGGTCCCTGGGGTAATGATCTTAACTTGTCATGAACTAATGTGTCTTCTATCCCACACCTGAGTGTCTCAGAACTGTGCATTTTAACCTCAGATTGAAATTGCCTGAAGCAATATGGGATGACCTTTGGATTTCCAGTGTAGTCAACAATTTGTAAAAAAGGATAAACTTACAAAGCTTTGAATGATCTAGGATCACAGCACTAAAAGAAAAGATTAAAAAAAAAAAGAAAATAAAAGAACATGTACTCTATTCCCCAGACAACAATGAGTTGTTCTCTCCAGTCTATGATTTCAACACTCTTTTTTTTCTAGTTTGAACTAGTTAAACCAACAGTCATCCTCCTCACCCTATTATATCTCATTACTGAAAAATGTGAATTATTTTTTCCAGTCTCACTGGCACCACAGTTTTGTCTTTGCTCCATCACCTTAACCTTCATTGCAACTCTTGTCATTTTAACATACCTAATTCTAGGTGGCCTGTAAAGCATGCTACGTGTCCCACCACCTCTTCTTTTGTTTCTAAGCACCCTTTATTCCATTAATATGGATGTTCACAACTGATTCCAGAACTATTGTCTCCTTTCTGTGACAAGAGTTCGTTTTCCATGACTCCATTAATAACATACAGTATGTTCTCACACAGGCACTTAACCCCTAATTATGTCACCAGGAAGTACCTGAAACACAGACGTAAATTTCTGTCTTGATAATCATACGGCTAAATAAAGAGAAGCTGAGTGGCTATTACATCACAGCCTTACTTCCTATGTTCGCAGAGAAGCATGTACAATTTTTGTAGAAGTCACAGTTGACTGACAACAGAAAATATTTTGGGAAAACAGTTTTATTTCTCACTTCCATATGTCAGTAATATTTTTTCTTAAGTAAATTATATTCATTTTTTTACTTCTTAATTAATTTTTCTAGATGCTTCTGGCAAGTACAAAGGCTTATAAGCCATGAAGAGTCTTTTTACTGAGGCCTGTAGTGACAGGACAAAGGGCAACAGTTATAAACTGGGAGAGTATAGGTTTAAATTGCGCATTAGGAAGAAAATTTGTCATGGTGAAGGTGATAAGACACTGGAACAGGTTGCCAAGCGAAGCTGTGGATGCCTCATCGTTGGAAGTTTTCAAGGTCAGGTTGGATGGGACTTTGAGCAACCTGATCGAGTTGAAAATGTCCCTGCCCATGGAGGGTGGTAGGACTGGATGATCTTTAAAGGTCCCTTCCAATCAAAACTATTCTGTAATTCTATAATTCTATGTTTCTATGATTCTATGACTATTCTCCTTACTTTAACTAATATATACTTAGGTCTGTTTAGTTTGAGGAAAAGGAGTCTGAGAGGAGACCTCATCACTCTGTACAACTACCTGAAAGGACATTGCAGAGAGGTTGGTGCTGGTCTCTTCTCTCTGGTAATTAGTGACAGAACCAGAGCGAATGGCTTCAAGCTGAAACAAGGTAGGTTTAGACTAGACACTAGGAAAAAATTCTTCACAGAAAGAGCGGTGGGATATTGGAATAGGCTGCCCAGAGAGGTGGTTGAGTCTCCATCCCTGGATGTGTTTAAGAATGGCTTAGATGTAGTGTTGGGGGATATGGTCTAGGGGTGAACTTGTAGAGTAGGGTGAAAGGTTGGACACGATGATCCCATGGGTCTTTTCCTACCTAGATGATTCTATGATTCTATAAATGCTTCTGCAGTTGATATGATTTATACATTTTCACATGTAGTCATAAATCATATCACTTCCCCCTGCTGTGGTGTCTCGTTGTTCTCAGAATTTCTCCATCCTAGACCTAGTTACTAAATCACTTTGTAAATTTGTGTTTACTCAGACATTTTCTACTGCCCACCTTAAAGAGCTCAGATTACCTCTTTCACCTTTTCCTGTTATTTGCACTTAACATGCTGTTACACAGAGGTTTGAATGCAATCCATTTTTATTCCTATTCATCTGTAAGTAACAATCCTTTTCAGTCATCTTCTAAAGAGTTTTTTCCTTGCTATCCTTTTCCTCATGAACATCAGTCTTTGGAGTTGCACACCTGAAAACAACTAATGCTGTATGAGAACTGTTATACTGAAAAAAGGAAGTAATTTCATATTTTGTTGTGCTTTACATTTCATCTCCTTTCACAAACTAGTTTAGGAAAAATTCAGAATAAATGAATGCATGAGCCTGTTCACAAACAGTACAAAAAGAGCTGAGGAAAGTCTAAGGTGAAATAAATCCCATGTGGAAGAATTATATGACAGTTGAGTTAATAGATTCTAGTGTTTTCTAGGAAGATTTTATGGTTTATTATGCAAATCTACAGGAACATGAATTGTTGACCTAACAGATTATTTTGAAGCTCTTATCAAGTCAATGAGTACATAGGAACTCTTCAACACACACATGATTAATGAAGCAGACAGTAAGAGCTTGTTTGGAACACTATTGTCTATTGTGCCAAGGGATGTTGGTGCTCATACATGCATAAGTTATCTTTTTGATTTGTTTATAAATTCATATGCTATCTTTTCTCATAAATTTGTTTTTCTATTCAATAATCTAATAACTGAATCCACTTTCATTTTTTCTTGTCAACTATCAATAGTGGAATGGCTTTCTACAACTCCCTTCAAATAAAAACACTCAGAAATAATGATAACTCTTTTTGTTCACAACAAAATCAAGAAGTTCCAAAGTATGTACTCCAAGAGACCCAGAGATGATTAGAGATAAGTGTTCTATTTCAACATCACAAACTATCTAAGTATACATTCAAATTATTCAGCATGCTAAGTCAGAAGTGTCAAAGGCATTGATACTTTCTCATAAAACATCCTGAAAGATTTATGTTCATCTGCTTTTTGCTGCAAACAGTGTAACATGCTGTGTTAAGAAGAGGGTCTTGTCATAAGAGTGTGACTGTGCAGCAAAGAGCTGTCTGCTATCTCTCAGCTACTTTGCTCTGGGCCAGATGGAAGCACTGAAAAGATAAACCTACCCTCTCTTCATAAAGGCAAAAGGAGATGGTCAGCTGGGGAAGGATGCCTGGAAGGTAGAGTTTGGGATAATATAGTAAGGAAGAAGGTTATAGAATAAACAGAGATCATAAGTTCCTGACAGGACTAGGCTTCAGACAAGTTAAACAGTAAAAGGTTCTTCAAAGGTTGTAGGGAGAATTGTTAAGAATTTATTGCAAGAGATTGAGCACCAGAAAGCAATTGGTTTGAGAACAAGCCTGAAGAGAACAACACAATTTTTGTCATTTGTGCAGGGGCACAAACTGAAATAGAAGAAACTGTTTAAACTTTTGAAAAAAAACTGCACATGGACCTGGACAACTTGCTCAAGTTAATTGTGCTTTGAGCATGAATTTGGACTGGCTTATCTCCAGAGGTGCCCTCCACCCCCAGGTGTCCTGTGGAGCAGAACTGAGGCAAAATGTTATCCCTTGAACATTAATCTGTCCCCACCCTATTTGCTCTATGTTAAGGATTTGTGACTAGTTTATGTTCCAGTAAGACTTAGTTTTAGATATACACAGCCCTCTTGGGAACAGTTTTGTGTATTTATGAATATCTTACACTATTTAGAATATTTTTGTTAAATCTTCTTCACGTTTATGCATCTCAGTTTTAAAAATCTGCTGTCTCATTTTAAACAATCTTTGTACAGTGCAGCCACATATTCTAGGACTGTAATATAAAACAGCAACAGATCCTTAAATGCATCAACATTATCTGGCACCTATAATTAGCTACCACGGGGAGCTAACAGCATTACCATTACTCTAATTAATAAACTATGTTTTCCTACCTGGGACCACAATGTCCATTTGCTGATGCCAGTACTGCTAATCTGTGACGGCCACCCTAGTGTTCTTTCAATATCTATTATAATAAGGCTCTCCACTGAAGCCTGCTCTGATTGTTGACATGAATTATAATGTCAGCTTAATTATTAAACTACTAAAATGTACATGTTCATATGCTTAAAACTCTGAAGTGCTTCCTTTAGGTAACTGATAACAACATAAACCAAATACTTAGTATGTACTACCAAGAGAAAGGAAGGAGGAAATTTTAAGTTTTCCTTTCAGTCATTTTCAGGTGTTTGATGGGGTAATATATTACACTATGAACTCTTAATTTTGGAGTGAGAGACTTTTTAAAGATAAATCAATGCTTCGCTTAGGAATTGTTGCTACAAGTCTCCTTTCTCCTCCATTTCCACAGTTCCACATTTCAGTCATAGATATATCAACTAGCAAATGCAGATAGGAAACTCAGATAAAACATGTTATTCATAATATTATCCTAAATATGTCTGAAACAAAACAAAGAGTGCTTTACAGGTGGTGACAGGGTATTCACACATTCTCAGGAATTCAACTTTGAACAAGATAATCAACTAAAGGCAAGAGAAATGTTTATTGTTCTATGCAACTCACATTTTTCTAGCTTTATCATGTCATTAATATGCTATAGGGAGGTGCAGAGTAGACAAATGATTCCAAAGAGGATGGGTACATTGACTTATACCTTAACCCTGATGGGGGTTTCTAATACTCTTTTGCCTCAGAAATGTACTCCTAAACAACTTCTTGCACAGATTTCTAAGTTTCAAGATGAAAATGTATAGAGAGTTGTATGTAAATAGATGTAAAATCATGATCATTTCCTGAAAAAAAAAAACAAACAACCAAAAAGCCCCCCAAAACACACACACAAAAAAACCCACAACAAAACATAAACAACAACAACAACCACGATAACTTAATTATGTGATGTAAATGAAGATCATTTGTAAAGATATATTGAATAAGCACAATCCTGTCAGCAACAAAGCTCACAAATGCTGTCTGTTCTTCCACAACATAATATAATTCAGAGTATGAAACAAAACCAGTGAAGACAATGGAAAGACTTTTGCTGAGTACTTGATGCTGTGGATTTGGCATAATAAATTTTTCTCTGCACTTTGGCTTCAAAAGTCAATCGTTCAGTTTCAGACTTTATTTTACCTGTCCAGCAAATTATTGAAGAGAAGGTAAAAAAACCTGTAAGGGACCTTGCAGAGAATTTATCTAAATCCTACTCCACATATTTTTGGGTTTCTTTTCAATTCAGAAAATCAAAACTATATATATAATTCATCAAAGTTTCTACTGTGTACTTAATAACTGAATGAGCAGTCCTTAACTGCAATGGAAGTAGCAGTCCCATAAAACTGTGAGCACTACTGTGTGGGTTTTTTTTGTAATTACACTATCACTATTTGGAAACTCATTCTTTCCTTTTGTGTTAGATAAATTTCAAAACCTAAGTGCAGCATTAAATTCCAAGTCTTAAATTATATGAAATCAGCAAAACTATGTTTGGTAAAGTGACTACAAGAAATATAACAGCAGACTGAACATAATTTTAACCTTACACATTTACAATTCCCATTTGCCTCACTGAAATGTCTAATGAATTACACTAATGCTGAAGAACCACTAACTAACATCCAGTAGTTCACAGTTATGCACAGATGACTAAACGCAGAGGTTAAAAAAACACGCACTAAATTGCTTTCCTCACTTCTGAATGTTCATATCCTAAAAAGCACTAGTCAAGTACATTCTTAATAAGACACTAATAGATCCGAACACCGTCAAAACATTAAAAAATGAGATCTGCTTTTTTTTTCCCATATACTCTTTTATTGCTGAAAAGAAACTGAACTTTATGCAATCAGTTGATTATGGGTTTTATAAAAGCAAATATATCATGATTACTTTACAACAACCTGAGCCATGTGGTACTGCAATTTATACTTTCAGAGAGTACCATCTGGTGTTAAAAATCCAATACCACAAAGACCAACATCATTTTCATCTGGTTAAATGGCTTTAAGATTTGTGTTTTTTTCTGGGCTACTGATGATGACAACTTCCTTCTGTCTGTTGCAAGGAAAATGATTTTGTGGAGAACATAATACATAGTGCTGGTGTAAGAGCCTAGAAGAGTCTGATTAAAAGCAGGAAGAGATATAAAAAGTCTATTTCTGGAATACGCAAGAATGATTAGGATATACCTTTGATTTAGATGTACCGTTCATTTAGTTGTACTGAAGGAAATGGTGCAACATCAGTGTATGGCTACATACATGTAATAATTAGGCTTACGGTCACGGTATGGCACTTTAAGACAAGTTTCTGCTCATGAGGAAGGTTCTTTTTGCTCTTTGAAAATAACGTTATCAAACACTATATTGTTCAGTTGCCCCGTCTTCTCCACTCAAGAGTTTTGAGATCAATCTTACTCTTTCTCCTAGCAGAATATGTACACAGGGATGAAAATCATTTCACTATGTATGCTTGCCTACTATTTTTCTGCTGTTAGATAATGAGGACATCTAAGTCACAGTGCATATGAGCAAATTATATTTTTCTACTGCAAATAAAAGGTACCGTGTATTTTTCCACCACGAATAAAAGGTACCTTGGACTCTAGCTCAGGTAGAGATGTCTGCAACACTAGCCTCTATATTTACTACTTGTGCTGTCATTAGGCACCCGATTTTTCTTCTGTTTGATCCTTTCCAAGATGGGTATAACAGATGGTACAATTTTTTACTATGTTATGTTCCTATTCTATTCCTGTCATTCACTTATGAATGAATTTCAGCCTGTCAGCCTTGCAGAACACTCTGCAAACAACATGAGTATTGCAAAAAAGTACTGATACACACTGGCATCATTTGTTCATTTATCTCAAAGCAATCATAGTGCATTCAGCTAACATGTACATACATACCAAATTAATAGGCAACTTCCCATGCATCAATCAAAAGGTTAATATATTGTTTCCTCTCAGCTATTCCACTCTCCAACAAATCTGTTCCCTCACTTAAATCAAGTTATGCCACTGACACATCATGGAAATGCATTTAAAAGTGAACGTAGTGTTTTAAGATGTGTTGTACTAAAGTCATTTTACAGCATGCTAAGATAAGTTTTTTCTGATACTTAGGACCTGCTCAGCAAAAAATCCTTTTGCTGTGCAGTAAAGACCAGTGTTTGTTTGAAATACAACTCTGTGTCCAACAGTATAACAATGTTCTGTTTGTGAACATACTTCTTCTGAATATTTCTTTTGCACTTAGTTGAGGAAACAGATACAGTTATACAGAACATGCCTTCCCCAGAAGCGTGTAATGAACAACCAAAGCCCCACTTGGTGCTTAAGAATCATAGGTAACACATTGTGCTTTCTGAAGTTCTAAAAGCAGGACTGTGTTTCTGATCTACATCCTAATTTCCCCTACTATTTCTTAGTAGCTTTCCCAGGAGGAAAGCGAAGCTCAAAGAATTATGAGACATTTATTTTTAATCTCCGTGTCCATGCTCAGTGGCAATTTTTTTTTCTTTTTTTTTTTTTATTAAATGCTGAGTCGAGGTTATTACTCTTACATACAGAAGTCAACAATCCTTCTATTCACCATTCCTCATATTTAACTTTTCCAAAAGAAAAGCACACAGATATGCATCGTGCTGGCTGTAAAGGAAGGAGTTCAGTACAAAACTCTTACCCTTCCTTGTAGTCCTGCAGGAAAATTCTAGTGCTGAAGTGGTTTGATTTGGTTCCAGGTACTGTTGAAAGGCTCTTTAGCCACCTGGTATAACATCAACCAAAGATTCAGGACATATCTAATGGGTTTTATACATCTTAGTTAGTATAGTCCCCAGAGAGAAATAGGCAATTCTGTGGTAAAATTCATATTATGTCCCTAAAGCAGATATTTAAAATCTCTTAATTCACTGTAGAGCATTACAAGATGAAGCAACAGAGGCTAACTCAGATATAGTCATATCTTTGTAACATAAATCTCAAACCTACTATATTTTCTCAGTGTTGCATTTAGCAAGTTACTTGGCATCTATATTGTCCCTGTAATTTGTAGCACCTTTTCTGCTCAACGTGGGATCTCTGTTCCTCAGAATTTTCAGCTAATAGCACCACCATTTATAAGTTCAGTGCCCTTAAGCTGGTCATGCCTTGTGGAAAAGTATATAATTTTTTTTATAATTACTGATTTTAATTTACTTTAACAAGGATCCTATGTTTCTTTGCTTGGTTTTGCTGTTACAGGAAACTGTTCTGGTGGTAGATAAGTTTGGTGCATCCTCCTGGATAAAAAATGTCTTCTGTAGTGACTCTCTTGAAAGGAGTTGAATGACTTGGAATGTCTTCTCTGATTATTTTCTTTCTGTAATATTTATAGGGTGCAGCTTTATGCATGATTAATACCCCAGGCCTTATTCTAAGACAAATGCCAAAATAATAATAGACCACCTTCTTATGTCACTTTTCCTCATCTCTATTAAAATGTCATCCAAAACCATATGTTTTTCCTCCCTTAAGTATCCCTTTTATTTTTTCTCTATTATTTACCTTATGATTAAATACTTCATTAATTCTGCGTATATTGTGTTTACACATTGTTTTGTTTCATGCTGCCGTCTGTCTCATTCTTCTGGGTGAAGAGCTTAGGGACAAGAGATTCTATCAGAATACACATCAAAAAGGCTGTGTTGTGCTGCTGCAATATTCAGCTTGTAAAATACAGCATTCTACCCAAGTTATACACATACCATAAAAACAGAGGCATAGACAGGGATTAGCAAAAATTAAAAACTCATATCAATGTATCTGTTGCAGAGAAGAGCAGGAATCTGAAAAAGAGTCCCAGGTCTCTTGCCTATTTTTTTTAGGCCATTAACTAAAATATAATTTTTTAAGAACATTGTAAATGGGATTGAATAGGTTCACAGTTATAAATAGGCCTCCTTTTGATAATGATTTTTAACCTTTAATAATTTTGTCAAGTTTTTCCATGGTATTACAACTGTTCCCCCCACTCCTGCTATTCACATACTTCTCCATTTCTACATTTGGTCATGACTGCACTGCTGACCTTTAAAAAGAGCTATATTACAGGAGTGCATTAATAGCTTACGTAAGGTTGTACTGTCATTCAGTTGTGTGCATTTTTAGTTCTTTAGGAAGCCATGTGTAATGAAATATGTGATGGATTAATATTGCTGATGATACGGTTTAGAGAATTCTCTCTTCCTCCTTCATGCCTTGTCTCTTTCCCCTTATAAAATGTAAAGAAAGAAAAGCTTTAGTAACATATTATTCTGTCACCACTGGGAGAAGACAAGTCTGACCCAAGGCTGATTTCTTTACAGTCAGAAATCCAACTGCCTTGTTTGACCTTCTGAGCTACATATGAGCAATGACCCCTGTGGAGGAAGGGTTCCTCATGCTCAGGACTCCAGAAGCCTTTGTTTAAGAGAAACAGAGAGAGACTAAGCTTCACAAAACCTGAGATCACTTTTTGTCTTCTTTATAGCCTTTGCACTGTGCATGTTTGGATGATACTTCTTCAAGACTACTGGCAGTATGATATTTCAAATGACAGACAAAAAGAACACTGATATTTCAGTTTTATTTTTCTTTAAAATCTCAAAAGCCTCAAGAGGCAATTATCTATTGTTTATATTTGTTCTTTAGAGAGTGTTCAGACTGATAACTGCCATCCTCACACGTATCATTATAGAAAAATAACATGACAGATCATTAGCTTTGTGAACCTCTCCCAAGTTTTTAATCATTTACAGCTATTTGGGTAGTTCATGTTTCACACTTGGAGCCTGGAGATATTCACCTGAACTGGAGTTAGAAGCTGAGGGACACCTGAATTTGTAACCAAATCTCAGCAGATTTAGTCTTTTTTATCATTGTTATTTGACTGCAGCTGTAGATATGAGGAAAGAAATCAAGGATGGGATAAAGTGTGCAAGTGAGCAAGTGCAAGAGCATCCTGAAACTAATAAAACTACTCATTGCTCTCTTGCAGTCATTAAGATGGGGCTGAGGAAGATGTTTCAAGGAAATTGAATGGAATCAAAACAAAATGTATGACTGTATCTTACAAGGTAGAGAAGTGAAACCTGCCTGTCCCATAGCTTGAGCAATATTAAGTAGTACAGGATTGCTCATACAGAGAAATACAGTTGTGGCAGGGAAGAGAGAAAGGAAAGGGTCTACTGCAGAATATCCAGATCAAGAGAAGTTGTCTGAAGCAAAGAGACAGTCTCAGTCTTTCAGACAGTAGCAAATGGTATTCGTGGCTGAGTTACTGCAGCAGACAATAAAGTGCTGTCAGGGATTAAGAAATGTATAAATCAGAACGGAAACAGGCAGCTTGAGGGACTAAAGATAACTACAGCTTAAAATGTGAATAGCTGAAGTGAAATCTTGCAGAGAGACCATTTTTGTCCATTTTTGTAGGGCACTCACGGACTATCTGTACTGGTATACTAAACACGATCAAGACACAGACCTAAGCACTAATATATTATTGCATGTACTCAGGTCTATCTTTGTTTAAGCACAGAGAGAATAGCAAGCATGTTCAAAGTAATGAATAATATTTTTAATGATGACCTGGAAAATAATTTAAAAATAATTTCAATCAGAATTTCAAAATATTTAAACCAGAAAGGATCAGTAACTTTTGTGGAAGATTACATTATAAATCAAATAACACTATTTTATTCTATCTATCTGAACTGAAGAAAGTCCTAGCGCTTCTCTGACAAAAGTTTTTATGTTGTGGAAGGCAATTACTGTGGAAAGGATACATTTTACTGGTATCTAAGAAACTAATACGATTTCCTTCTGTACTGATGTAAAAGTCAGGGATAATGCATTTCTTGGAAATATGAACAGGATTTGACAAAAAGATGTTTTACTGTAGAAATCAGTAATATCAAAGGAAACTTTACCAACTAATGGTATTCAAAGAAGTATTCTTTTTTTTTTTTTTTTTTAAATGCTGAAGTCAAAATATGCTTGTGCACAGCTACCTGGTAAAAAAACAAAACAAAACAAAAAAACAACAGAGATATTCCACACACTGATGTCTATGTTAAACTTCCTTTGGTCAAACAGAAGGGGATGTAAACATGCAAGACTTAGTGTTGATACACTACACTTAGATGATAGAGAGAAGAAGTTCATCCTGGATAATTCTGTCATAGCAATACTTCTTGATAAAATGAAATGAGAAAATCAATGCATGGGAATAAATATGTATTGTTATCAAATTGGAAAACAATGCCTTTATAGATAATAGCAGGACTCAGGACACAGAAGGATGTGAGCATATTCAAATGCAAAAGAATGGTTGTAACCTACCTAATGAATCAAAAAGAAAGGATATCAAATAGTTCCATTGTGTCTCAGTTACCAGTAAACAAAATAGGGCAAACTGTAGCTTGGAGTTTCGTGTTGACATATGTCATTGTTGGCAGTTATTTTCTGATGAGCTGGGGTCCCAGTCTGTGAGTAGATTTATAAGATATTGAGCTTAAGAAAGCTCAAGCATCAGAGTCTACTGATTACCATGGAAAAATTTGGCTTCAACTTCCTGGTGCCCTATTGGCTCCCACCAGAGCTTTATAGCCCTCATTAAAATCTTTGAGTCTTATTTCCCTTATGCACTAGGCAGAGGGAGCACAACTACTAGCACCAATCCCAGAACTACAGCATACCAGGGCAGGAAGGATACTCGACAGCAGAACTTATGTTGCATTTGTGGAGTAGTCCTCAATGGGAATTTTCCTGTTTATTCCCAAAGCTGCACAGAGGCATGCAGCAATTCAAGCTGAACACAAAAAACAGCACAAGGGAGTCCTGGCATTCAGCTTCTCTGTGATTTTATTCATGAGACAAGTGCTGAGACATTATTGTGAAACGATGTGCTCCAACTCTTCACATTGGAGTTGTTTAAAGCAGATATTTTGTGCTGGAAAAACATGTTCAGCTAATGTGTTACAGAAGTCTTGTTTATCAATGTACCTATGCAGTGGTCGGTGAGGATTTCACTTGCTATCCTCAAGAATGCGGATGTGGTTATGGGCAGCAGCCTGGCTGCACATGTTCTGTCTGTATTTTCCAACACAGGATAGCAAGATAAGAACTTTTCCTCTACAGTGTCATTCATCAAATATTTCTGACTTTTCTTTCGTTCCAAACATTGATGTTTTGGTTCAGCTAACCTCCTTCTATATGAGTATAGTTTCACTGAGTTTATTAGATTTCCTTCAAATTCTGTCATTAGAGAATGTGCATTTGGCTTTCATTCAGTCTGGCCAGTCAGTCTGGCTTTTATTGACTCCAGCTCATTTTATGTTAAGCATTTACAGCTTGCCCCCTTGAAACTGTTGGTTTTTCAAAGCTTTAATTATATGATTCCTGGACTGTGATGGGTACAGTATTTTATGCTTCTTATCTCTACAAATTCTATGAACTCAATAACTTGAGATCAAATAATTCAGTATTTAATCAGATTTCACTAGTCAATTGCCTAATAAAGGCATGGATTCACATTCATGCTGGAATGTGGTCTGTAAATGCAGAATTACCTTTATGCATAACAGATCACTGAAACCATTAGATAAATATAAATTTAAAATTCTTTCTTCATAAGTTTCAGACCAGAAAACTTTGTGACAAAAAAAAAAAAAAAAGAGAGAGAGAGAAAGAAATGGGATGAGATTATGCATTTCAAAAAGCTTCAAAATAAACTAGAATAGGCTAATAATAACAACGGATATTTCACCTGATTAAGGTTGCTTCCAGGCAGCACAGATATCCAAGGGTGTCTTTGCATCAGTTCCACCAGTTTCTATTACATCAGTTCCAACAGTTTTTACACAAATTGAAAACATGGCCCAAGCAAAACTGCTCTCTACTTTTCCTGTTGTGTCCTTGGAATTACATCAAAGCAAACTTTTCTTTTGCCACCCTGTGGATATGAAGAGCAGAGTACTGAAATCTTTTTATATGTTATACATTTTATATGTTATTTATAAAAGTACCTTTTATACGACCCTCTGGAAACACCCATTTTATTAAATAAGTTGGAAGTCAACTGGAGTAATTGTAATATCTTTAGATTTTTAATAGTCTAATTTATGTTTGTGCATGCAGTTGATGAGATTGACTGAAAAACTACAAACCAACTCGGTTTTACACAGCATTATTGAGATTAAGAACTGATGTCTCCTAAAGTAGCAATAACAGATGAAGCTGGGGGCATCTACAGAGAAAAAGCCATATGCCTGAGATGCAGGCAATGCTGAAAAGTCACCAGAAAGGTTTCTAAAGTAATATAGGGATAGCTTTATTGTCAAGTAATTACTTAAGAGAGATGAAAACAAATTCATGTTGCTGAAGCAAGTCAGTCACTCGTGAGACTACGTAGATGTAGCAGACGTGTCATTTTTGCCTATGCTTTTTAACAGAAAAGGGAAAAAGAAGTCCTTTACACAGTGACAAATCACTACGAAGCATAGAAAAGAAAAAAAAAAGGAAAAAAAATTAGCAAGCAGCATATGTAGTGTAATTAGAAAAGGTTCACATTGTGCAGACAGTAAACCAAATTCTACCCTTAGTGACAGATGTAAAACGTTTACCTCTGGAGGGTAGCCAATAGTAAATTTTTGATGTCTCAGACTGTACCTCCTATGTCAGTCTGTGGTACCACTTTGGCATGCTAACTTTTCCAAAACATTTTTGTCTTCTAAATAGCAATATTCTTGCATCCTGCATTCTGCAGTCTGCTTTCTACTGCCTTCTACTGCCTTCTTGCTATCCAAAAGCCTGCCTTCGATTGGAAGGCTCTCCAGATTTTTTTTTGCCTTTTGACCCCTTTTACATACCTAAACAACAAATTCAGATTAATTACGAAGGGTTTAATAGTATTCCCTTAAATATCTCAAATACTAACTGATACTGAACTAGAAGTCAGTCAAATAATTGATGGCCTTAAATAACTCTGTGTTCTCTTGCACCAAGAATATCCAGATCAAAACACCTGCTTGACTCTTTCTGTCTTCCCACCGTTGATTTGAAGCCTTTAATATTCTGTATCAAATTTTCTGCTAATGTAAACTGATCGGATCTACTGCAGCTGCCCTCAATGACCTCCTTGCATGCAGTCTTTTTGACTTTAGTGTCACTTTCACATTGCTTATGATTGTGAAAATGAGACAGACAAACAGTCAATAAAAATCAGAGTCCATAAGAATTTGAAAATCACTTTACATGCTTTTCCATTTTAACTGTTTTTATAACTCCACCAACCTCTCTCTTTCAACACACATAACAGTTCTGGTGCAATTTCTGATACCTCTCCTCCCTGTGCTGATGCAGTCATTATCTCCTTGTGTTACTCTCTCCATCTCCCACATCTCTATCATCTCCAATATGCATATGTTCCAACTGCTAATATTTTAGCATTTTCAGCCATGAAATCTGTGATGTAGTTGTGACATCTGACAACATCTTGTCCCATATATTTGTGCTAAATACCTAACCTGGTTCAGTATGTCTTTCAGCCTGAAATTCCTCCCTTCTTTATATTCTGGTACTACTCAGTAATATTTAACTCCCATTAAAATCACAAAATCACAGAAAATCTGGATCTCAATAGAGTATTCTTACATTTATGCTGACTGATAAACTTCACCCAATCCCTTACTCACGAGAGCTTTAAAGATTACCCAGACAGCAGATGGATTTGTCAAGGGAAGTCCTACAAATGTGGGTTATTAGTTTCTTGTTTTGAATGAGTATATTCTCTTAAGGTTCTATAAGATTCCACAAAACCATAACAATGTATGTTCTTGTTATGATTTGTGTGTTAATTAAACATTTCCAGCTCAATGAATGATTCTGTATACTCTCTCTAGGCAATTGAGCTCTGCATCCTTAATTGCTGTGTCATAGGTCAAGCAGATGATAACGTATTTGCTCTATTGGAAATAAGAAATTTACTCCTTGTTCTAAGTATTCAGGTCCTCTTCATATACAAGTGTAAAAATCTCCACAGTATTAAAACAGTATAATTAGACAATTGTTGTATTCAAAGCTATTTGCCTCAGATTAAATAAAATCCTAAATAATTTCAGTTTCTGCCTCTGCTAATTAGCAAGTTTTTTGTGTGTTTCATTTAAACATAATGCTAGGACCAATTCAGTACTTTCACCTCTGGGACTCCATTTGTAATGCACTGGTTCCTTAGAGACCTAAAGCAATTAAAACTAAATTGAATTTATAGCTTAATCCTTCCCCAAGAACTACAGGACAAAAATTAATAGAGCTTTCCAGAGGTTTTCTTTTTTTAGAACAATCCTGTTCACTGACTCAAACAAAACTCTGCCTGCTTGCACTAGCAGTAAATTCACTCCTTTCAGAATAAATAATTTTTATTTTTTATTTTTGTCAACATGGCACAGATCAGTCTAGCAATACTTCTGGTTTAAATACTGATTTTGAATAGTAGAACAGAAGTAATTATGTTGTGCATATGTATAGCCATTCTATTCATGTTTAAAGTCAACCTTACCATGATCAGTCATAACCTCATAGATATTAGAGTATCTGCACTAAATGTTTAGATTTAAAAATGGACTATTATTTTTCCTCTGTTGGTTTATGGTAGATTAAGATAAAAAAAAAAAACAAAACAAAACAAAACATAAAATTCACATGAAATACTATGTTATCAGCCATCTTGGTCTTCCTTTACAATCAATGCAAAATAAGTAAGCAAATTATGACACAATTTATTTGGTGTAATTTAGATGCCAGCATGAGAATGAGAAGAATCATGACCCAACAGAAATGGCTGCTTCACAGCCTGATATCTCTGAATCTGATGCTTATGTCTGTGTTTGGCAAAATGAATGCCATTCGTATACTTTCAAACTGCAGAAAATGGAAGCGGAAGTGTTCTTCTTCTTGTTCTAAATGTAGCTTCCATTCAAGAAGTATATGAAGGTAAGGGATATAGGCTGTCCTTGTTGCACAGAGATTATGACAAAGAGAAATAAATTAAAGCTGTATCTATATGTGACTGTCCCATTCTAAGAGGGTTCTACTCTCTTTTAATAGACTAATTTATATGACTGTAGGCAATAAAAATGCTTTAAAAAATGCTGTAATGAAAGTTATAGAAAAGGCTGTGTTGCTTGAGGTGTTACCTGTCCTTCAGAGGGAATTATTGAACTCATGTTGAAATAGAGGGAAAAGATGGAAGCTGATCATGTTGAATTATATATGAACAATTAAGCAGTGCAGGGAAGTTATACAGAATATGAATAATATCTCTGAAAGTCTATGAAACATCATGTGTTAAAAAAAATAAAATGTCTGCCTTTAAACCATAACATCAGCTAAATGAATCCTAGCAGTGGGCTACATTTATTACTAGCTGAGACAATGAGAAGGAAGAAACATTCTTTCTGTCTTTAATACTTAAATTATCTGACAGGATGGCGGATAAGGATTTCTTTTGAGTTGAATCTGTTAAAATTGTTTCAGTGTTAGATAAAGAAAATGCTAAAAGATATCTACTAATGTTATACACTGTAAAACTGTCTTTACAGATAATGAGAACCAATATTTTTTAAAGATTTTGGAACTGCAATGCTAATTTATTGAGATGAATTGAAAGAAAAGAAACTTCATATGTATTTTTAAAAGATCAGGTGGGAAGATTTGAGCAATTACTGGCTGACTAGCCTAAAAAGTTTTCTAAAAAAAGAAGTCACTGGAACAGAAATCTTGTCAATGTCAGTCTGCACAATATGCTAGAAAATAAGCCATCAAGCAAACTTCATAAGGCTTTTGGAAATTTGACTTACAAAGATTATTGCAGTGATACAATGTATTTAGATTTCCTTTTCTATGATCACAGTGCCACTAAACAAACAAAAACACGTGAAAGACTACTTAAGAAACTATCAGTGATTACTAAGGAGGACATTGTATTAGATGTGTTCCTGTGTATGAGCTGGCAGAACGTACTGTAGATTGTTCATGATAATATATGCAAATTCTTCTCACAAAGCTTCAGCTACTTCATTATGCATGAATATAGAGAATATCCACAGTAAAATCGCAGTGTGCATTCTCAGAACATTGTAGAGGCCTCTTGAGAATTTTAAAAAACAAATCTTACAAAGTTATTTTTAACCAGGTCTTTAAGGAACTGTTTTCCTGTGTCAGACACTTTTTTTTTTAACTGCTTTAGACTAGCCTTGTTGAGCAAAGAATCATAAATAAGATCTCCAAGGATGATGTATTTCTAACGTAAATTAGTTAGATGAAGAGTTAAGGGTTTTTTTTTTTTACCAGTTTCATTCTTCATTGCTGATTTTTTCCATTGATAGAGGTTAAAAATTTGTCCCTTTCAACAAAACTCAAGGAGAGAGCTTCTTCTGAAAATATATGCCCTCCCCTATTATTCTCAATGTACCGAATCCATCGGCAATAAAGGTAGCTTCTTTCTTGATTTAAGCGGTTTTGCCATTTTCCTCTGCTGCTTAAAATCAGTGGTCTTCATGTTCTCTAAAGCAAGTTGATTTCATTCCTACTGGTTGCATTTGAAAATAAAATAAAGCTTTTCTAGAAACTGCTTCTGTTCATGTTTCCAGTCAGAATAATGGATAATAGCTGCTGTCTCTACTAGACCAAAGCCTCAAAAGCCACTTATACTTGCTTGCTGTATATATAAATAATAACACTCAATTTAAAGAAGGTCCTGTGTGAGTTTTTTTATTAGAGACCAAATATAATGTTAATTCTCTTGAAGCCGTAGAAAGTTGTACTCCTTGGAAAAAGTATAATTAATTATTTCCTTCCCCACAAATTAATTACAAGCATTTATATCAAAACAGGAGATAATTTAAGTGCTGCAGTACCTACACTTTTTCTATTCATGTGTCTCCCTCATATCTCTCGCTTGTGGCTCTCTTCCTCTCCACTACTGAATTCTGTTTCCAAAGCTTGGTGCAGATTCTGACATAGTGACAAGGGATGAGGAAAAGGCTGAGGTGATAATGCCTTCTTTTCCTCAGTCTTTAGCAGTTCCCTATCAGTCTTTAGTTGTTCCCTCGACACCCAGCCCTCTGAGATGGATGACAAAGAATGGGGTCAGAATGATACCTTCACAAATCCAAGAGGAAATGATCAGTGACCTGCTACACCACTTAAACATACAAACATCTATGGAGCTGGATGGATTATACCCAAGAGCACTGAGGGAGCATGCACAAGTGACCACCAAGCCTGTTGCCATGATTTACCATCAGTCCTGGCTAACTGGGGAGGTCCCAGTGGACTGGAGGGTAGTAAATGTGATGCTCATGTACAAGAAGGGCCAGAGGGAGGATCCAGGGAACTACAGACCTATCAGTCTGACCTCAGTGCCAGGGAGGGTCATGGAGAAAATCATTGTGAGTGCTATTATACACCATATACAGGACAACTAGGCAATCAGGCCCAGTCAGAATGGGTTTATGAAAGCAGGTCCTGCTTGATGAACCCGATCTCCTTCTATGACAAGATAACCCACTTAGTGGATGAAGGAAAGGCTGTGGATGTTGTGTACCTAGATTTCTGTAAAGCCATGATCCATAGAGGACGGAAACCACCTGGGACAGTGACTTGAAGTGTGATATGCAACTGGCACATTAATTAGAAAATGAGCTTCAAAGTGTGCCTTGCTGAACCCAAACAAGTCTAAACAGCTAATTTGGTTTTATGTTCCCCAAGTGTGTCAGGATGCTTCTGGTTTCATTCAAAAGAGAAAGAAAAGGTGTTAATTACATGTCCTGTTGTATCTGTTGATATGAAAAGATGTGAAGCAATCCTGAGAATATCATTAGATCTATAGCAGACAGCATTATACTGTTTTTATCTTTTGGAGCAGTGTAATTTAGGAGAAAAACTAGTTTCTTTTAATATTTTCTTCTATTAATTTGGTCTATTTGGAATATTTTGTGATCAATACCAGTTACATATTACTCAAGACATGACACACTGTGCAATTGTTATGGTGCCAACATTTCAACCCTAAAAGAGTGAGCAAGTGCGAAAGAAGCTTTGTCTCATGGAAACATCTAATATTTCCAATTTCAGATTATTTCCTGATTCTGTACATAATCTAAGAAATTCAAGACATAGTAATTATGAGTGTGAATTTTTTTCCCCTGTTGTCAGAGGTGCTTGTATGCCACAGAGAATTTAGAATAGACTTTTCTTTGCATACTACATAATTTCAGTAATTGTACTAGTTACTGTCTAGAACTCATATTTTCTTCCTCTACCTTAGAAGTTCTACTGAAAAAAAAAATCTAATTCTTGAATACTGTCCTAGTACAACTAGTAAAAGTTACAGTGCATTCTGCATACTGCCATTCCGTTCCTTCATATTTCTTTGGGTTTTGTATTTAGGCCCCTAATTCAGTTTAAGATTGGATCTACTCCTGTTTAGCTCCATGAATGTACTATGGTAAAGGCTGATGAACCAGAGGCCTATATTGTCCCTAACCCTGGTTGTTCCTTCTCCTTAGTTTGTACAGAAAAAAATCACGTTTACCTCATAAAAACCACAGCATAAGAAGTGATTCTGTAAAAAACTGTCCTGGAAGGAAAGAAGGAAAGAAGGAAAGAAAGGTTTTTTAAAAAAATAGTTTTAAATCATTTCAGTGTCTCAGTTTGGCTCATAACAGACTTTGGTAATTTAATTATGTCTGTAGAAGGGGACCATTCCAAAAGGATTGTTAATCGCATATTATAGGAGCTTAGACTACGGAGAAGGTTAAATCAAGAGGTCCTAATTCTAGGGTGATTTTGCCCACACAAAAACTTTGGAGTTTTGTCTGACATACTCCCTATTTACTAGATTGGGGTTTTTTTGCCTTCTTTTTTTTTTAAATTTAGAAAGGTCTCCACAGAAGGAAAAAAAAAATCTACTAGGTATATTTCAAGCTTCATGTTTCTTTCAGACACTCTGGTGTGATCCACATGTGTACTGATGAAAACAAAGTCAAATTCTAGCTCTAAATCAGTAGTGTTTTCTATTAGGTATATTTTTTCCTGTCCTCTTGCTCTGCTGTGTGTTTAAAACAGACTTCAAAAATATGAACTGAAGAGATTTTGCTTTTCAGCTACAGTATTTTATAATCTACAACTGCTACTCTTGTGGAAAATCTAATGCATCATAACATACATATTTATGTATATAAATATACATGTATAACATGTATACATGTGCAAACTCAGATACTTAGTTGGCTCTGCTGCCCATATTTCTCTGCAAAACTTTGTGTATTGTGAAACATCTGTGTATAAAACTTAAAATTCATATGATCTGTTTCAAACTTATCTAATATGATGGCTTTTGTGGTTGCCATCTATCATGCAACAACAAAAGTGATTTTTTTTTCCCTCAAACAGAAAAAAAAAAGCATGCATAATATAAACAAGGATCTTTAAAAAAAAATCTTAAAAGATCCACAGTAAAAAAAAAAACATAGGTACAAGTCTCAAAGCAGGTATGATTCTTTCTCAATCTCCATATAAAAAGGCTATTAATGTTTACCGGCATATGACTTGAATTATTTAGTTTAAGCTAAATTGATACATTATTCATATTAAGTGAAACACAGTAATAATGCCAATTTTATCTCAAAAAACCAACTTGAATGTATCTTGCAACTTATAGCTGAGGCTTTGCCAACTTATTAGAAGAAAAACTTAATAAGAAATTTCTGACTCAGTTCAATAGAAAATGAGTTTACAAGTTATTGTACGTGAATGTGACTGCTAAATATATCTCCTGAACATTAAATACAGCCACTGCAAAAAAAAAAAAAGCAGTCTTTGAACACACATATCCACAAGTACACACCATCTTCTGTCAAGAAGTTCTGTAGCATGAAGTAGTAGATGAACTGCATGCAAGGACTTCAATGTCACTGAATCATTTTTCAGCAGAATTTTAAGTTTGGGTCTCTGTCACTACATTTTAAACTGTTTAGAAATATACCCATAGCTCATGAAAGCATATAAGACATTCTGTTGTCATTGGAGCAACAGGAACAAAATTGGACAGGCAATTTAGTGAATAAATAATTCTAAAGGTAGAACACTATAGAATCATAGAATTATTAAGGTTGGAAAAGACTTCTAAGACCATCAAGTCCAACCATCAAACCAACACTACCATGGCCACTAAACCATGTCCCAAAGAGACATGTCTACATGTTTTTTTTAACAGCTCCAGGAACAGTGAGTCCACTACCACCTCTGGGCAGTCTGTTCCAATGGCTGACCATTATTTCAGTAAATAAATTTTTCCTATTATCTGAAATAAACCTCTCCTGGTGCATATTAAGCCCATCTCCTCCTGTCCTATTGCTAGTTACTTGGGAGAATAGACCAATACCTACCTCACTACAATATTCTTTCAGGTAGTTGTAGTGAGCAATAAGGCCTCCCCTCATCCTCCTCTTTTCCATACTAAACAGTCCTACAAAAACTGAACAAAGAACTCAAGCTGCAGGCTCAACAATGCTGAGTACAGGTGCACAATCAATTCTCTACTCCTGCTGGCCACACCGTTTGATACAGGCCAGGATGCTGTTGGCCTTCCTGGCCACACTGATGCCTAGTGTTCAATTGGCTGTCCACTAGCATTCCCAGGTCCTTTTCTGCCAGNGGGGCCTTTTCTGCCAGGCAGCTTCCCATCCACTCTTTCTCAAGCCTGGAGCATTGCTTGGGGTGGTTGTGACCAAAATGCAGGACCCAGCACTTGGCCTTGTTAAACCTCATACAATTGACCCTGGGCCATTGATCCACCTGTCCAGATCTTTCTGCAAAGCCTTCCTACCCTCAAGCAGATCAACACTCCCACTCAATTTGGTGTCATCTGCAAACTTACTGGGGGTGCACTCAATCAGATCATCAAGATATTAAACAAGACTGTCCCCAAAACTGCCCCCTGGGGAACACTGCCTGTGCCTGGTCATCAGCTGGATTTAACTCTATTTACCACAACTCTCTGGGTTCAGCCATCCATCCAGTTTTTAACCTAGCAAAGAGTACAACTGTCAAAGCCATGAGCTGCTCATTTCTCAAGCAGAATGCTGTAGGAGACAGTGTCAGAGTCCTTACCGAAGTCCAGGTAGACAACATCCACAGCCCTCATCCACTATATGGGTCACCTGGTCATAGAAGATCAGGATGGTCGAGCACAACTTGCGGCTTCATGAACCCATGCTGCCTGGTCCTGGTCTTCTGGTTGTCTTCTACATGCAGTATGAGTGCACTCAAGAGGAACTGTTCCATAATCTTCCCCATCTCTGAAGTCAGACTGACAGGCCTATAGTTCCCTGTGTACTCTTTCCAGTACTTCTTGTAGATGAGTGTCACATTGGCAAGACTCCCCTGTTAACCAGTCNTCAGGTGGATCCCATCCAGCCCCAAAGACTTGTCAGTGTCCAGGTGGCATAGCAGGTCATTGACTGCTTCCTCCTGGATTATGGGAGGCTTATTCTGCTCTCTGTCCTTGTCTTCCAGTGCAGGGGGCTGAATACCCTGAGGATAACTGGTCTGACTATTAAAGACTGAGGCAAAGAAGACATTTTCCTCATCCTTGGTGGCAATGTTCCCTACCACATCCAATATAGAATGGAAATTCTTCTTGGCATTCTTTTTTTGTTAATGTATTTGTTAAAAACATTTTTTTTTAATCTCTTCCAACAGTGCCCAAATTGAGTTCTAGATGAACTTCTCCCTTTCTGATGTTCTCTCTTCACGACATAACTAGATATCTAGATATCTGTACTCTTCTTTCCCTGCTCCTTCTTCTAAAGGTGATAAACTCTCCTTTTTTTCCCCGAGTCCCAGCAAAAGCTCCCTGTTCATCCAGGCCAGGCATCTTCCCCAACAGTTCATCTAGCATGACAGCCTGCTCCTGTGCCTCTAAGACTTCCTTCTTGAAGAATGTCCAACCTTACTGGACCCCTTTGCCCTTAAGGACTGTGTCCTAAGGATTTTCACAACCAGTGTCCTGAAGAGGCCAAAGTCTGCACCCCAGAAGTCCATGGTAGTGGTTGTACTGATACCCCATCCTTACTTCACCAAGAATTAAGAACCCTATAATTTCATGGTTACTAAGCCCAAGACAGCTTCTGACCACCACATCACCCACCAGTCCTTCTCTGCTTGTAAACAGCAGGTGTAGCAAGGCACCTCCCCTGGTGGGCTTACTTACCATCTGAGTCAGGAAGTTATCTTCCACACACTCCAGGAATCTCCTAAGCTTTTTCACCTTTGCTGTGTTGTATTTTCAGGAGACATCTGCTAAGCTGAAGTACCCCCTGAGAACAAGGGCTAGCGATTTTGAGATTTCTGCCAGCTGCTTATAGAATGTTTCATCTGCCTCTTCATCCTAGTTGAGTGGTCTGTAAGAGACTCTCATGAGGTTATCTGCCCTGTTGGCCTTTGCCCTCATCCTAACCCATAAACGCACAGTCATTGAGCTCCATACAATCAAAACACTCTCTGACACACAGAGCCATCCCACTGCCTCTTCTTTCCTCCCTATTGCTTCTGAAGAGCTTATAGCTATACACTTCATNTTCAGGAGACATCTGCTAAGCTGAAGTACCCCCTGAGAACAAGGGCTAGCGATTTTGAGATTTCTGCCAGCTGCTTATAGAATGTTTCATCTGCCTCTTCATCCTAGTTGAGTGGTCTGTAAGAGACTCTCATGAGGTTATCTGCCCTGTTGGCCTTTGCCCTCATCCTAACCCATAAACGCACAGTCATTGAGCTCCATACAATCAAAACACTCTCTGACACACAGAGCCATCCCACTGCCTCTTCTTTCCTCCCTATTGCTTCTGAAGAGCTTATAGCTATACACTTCATCACTCCAGTCATGAGATTCATCCCACCATGTTTCTGTGACTGCAACTATATCATAGCTGTCCTGCTGCAAAATGGCTTCCAGCTCCTTGTTTGCTGCCCATGCTGAGTGCTTTGGTGTAGATATACTTGAGCTGGGCTATTGATTTCACACCCATGTTGTGTGCCACCCCTAGGCTCATCTCTAGTGAGGCTGATTTTACTCCCATCCCCATCTGAAACAAGTTAAAGCCCTCTCAATGAGCCCTGACATCTCATGAATGAGAATCCTTTTCCCTCTTTGACACAGCTGAACTCCATCTGTTGCCGGCAGGCCCAATGCCATGCTAAAACTTAAAAAAAATAATAATTCCACCAGTGGCACCAGCCTCTGAGCCACGTGTTAATCAGGTGTGTTCTGCTCTTTCCAATATTATTCCATGACACTAGAGGAATTGAGTAGAACACTACCTGAGCTCCTGATCCATCAACCAATTGCCCCAGTGCCCGAAGTACTTGTTAATCACTTTTGGATGTCTGTCCTCAACCTGGTTGCTGTCAATCTGTATAATCAGTGGCGGGTAATAATCAGAAGGCCAAACCAGACCAGGGAGTTTCCTGGTGATATCTCTAAGCAAGATACAGGCTGAGGACATTTAAACATCAGGCTCCAGCATTTTTATTGTAATAGTAATTCATTCAACACACAGTGTTTCACTACTCTTTGATGTCAAACAGGAACATCACAGAATGATCAGACAGTCTGTAGGATATTATTAAGAGGGGGTAAATTTTAAAGCCTTTCTCTTTTCTTTTGTAGTGTCTCTCTCCAGTTGTGATTTCATTGCTACCTCAGTGCATCATTAATGGATATTATTAATAATTATTGAGAAAGAGAGACATAAAAAAAAATTAAAATAGATATTCCTCGTATTTTAAAACATCCGGGGATTATTAAGTACTTAAAATCCTTCAAGGGTAAAACATTTCTTTGAAGAAGTTCCCAGTAAAAAAAAAAAAAAAAAAAGGCACATTATTTTTAAACTGTCTAAAAGTCAATGCATGTGAGAGGGTGACTCCTTTTTTCCAAAGGACTCTAGGAAAGCTTTCATAGAGAGGGAGAGATAAACTGCATAACAACTGGTTATCTTTTTCTAAAAATTGAGCACTTCTGTGGTGTTTCTTCTAGTCTTGGTAGATTTTTTAAGGTGTCTCTTTTGTTGGACTTTAGGCATCTGAATAGCACAAAGGAAATTCTGCAGCACAGAGGAGGCCATCCTCTGCATGAGTGAAGATGTACTGTGATATTTCACTCTGCACTCCTTTCAGAGTTAGCTCTAAGCGTCATAAAGTCTTTACAGGCAATGTCAAGAAGAAAGGAAGAAACAGGTGAAATGGAGAGAAAAGAAATTTGGAAAGCTCTGCTGAAGCATATTAAATACACATTTATCTCTAGGACCAACATATCAAATCTGTCCTTAGAGGCTGTCATATGCACTTGCAAAGTGAAGAAAATATTTAAACTTTTCAGATGATGCATGCAAACCAGAAGGCAGATTTTCCTTAGGAACTACAAATACAGGACTACCTGTACCCTCCCAGCTGGAATTGTCTCAGCAGGTGTATATATAAACAATACAAGTAGCCATTCTGTCCTTAACTGCTGTGTGAAACATCTGAGTTGGCAGAATGACCAGAGCACATAGACAGCAATCTGGTAACAGCTGTCAGGCTCTGCTGCATGCTCCCAAGCTTGGAGGAAATACCAGCTGAGCCACAGCTGGTCCATTGTGCCTGGGGCAGTCTCTACCAAAAACCCGCTCTTTGCACGGAGCAGCCATGGCATTTAAAACTCTTACCCTCCCACTCAAATGGAGGGGCTGTAGGAAAAATTCCCATTTGAAAAGTCTCCCTGATCCTTGCTAAATCCCAAATCCCTGTCCTGAGGATTATTTGGAAAAGGTATGTTTGGCATAGTGCAGTGCCATCGCAGGGATAATTTGAATAACTAAACAGCATCAGTACCAGGATTCCAGAGCCAGGAACAGCACAGTTTAGTTCATTTGTCTATAAATTTATCACCTCCTCACCCTTTTTGCTTCCTTTACCAGCTTCATAGCTGGTGTCTATATTCCCTAGAGCTAACTTCACTCTCTCTAAACTTAGTACAAGTTGCAAAACTCACTTCTTTACCTTGAATTTGCTAATATGAAGCCATTAAGACTCCATTTCACACATTCTCCAACACGTCATTGTTCAGGACCTACTTTTCAACTAACTTACTGCCTGCTTTTGAGCTTCACATCTCTTCAGCTAACTATGTCTCTCTGAGACTGAATCTCTCTCTACTGATATCTTCTGCAGAGATAGACTCTGTTCATCCCAGGAAATGGCTAACATTCTCAAGGAAATAGAGAGAAATCAGCAGTAAGATTTTATGTGTGCAGTTTTTTCAATACTTGCAACTTAGTTTTGTCTATTTCACAGACTGTCAGCTCTATACTTCAAAGGTAGCTTTCCAAGGCCTTCCTTGAACTTTCAAATCCCTTTCAGCCACTGAGACATCTCCTTGCTTACATTGTCCTCTCTTAGTTTAAGGTTTCAGGGTAAACACAGTAAGGACTCAGAGTCTCAGAGCTTTGGCATACGTAAGATGGCACATATAAGATCAAATGCACCATCAGCAAGTTCGTGGATGACACCAAGCTGAGTGGTGCTGTCAATACACCAGAGGGACAGGATGTCATCCAGAGGCACCTGGACAAGCTAGAGAGGTGGGCCCAGATGAACCTCATGAGGTTCAACAAGAGCAAGTGCAGGGTCCTGCATCTAGGCCAGAAAAATCCCCACTATCAGTACAGGCTGGGGGAAGATGCAATAGAGAGCAGCCCTGTGGAAAAGGACTTGGGGGTGCTGGTAGATGAGAAGTTGGACATGAGCAGCCAGTGTGTGCTTGCCCAGAAGAACAATGACACCCTGGGCTGCAGCAAAAGAAATGTGTCCAGCAGATCAAGAGAGGTGATTCTGCCACTCTGCTCTGGTGACACCTCACCTGGAATACTGCATCCAGCTCTGGAGCCCTCAGCACAAGAAGGACATGAATTTGATGGAGCAGGTCCAGAGGAGAGCCACAGGGATGATCAGGGAGCTGGAACACCTCTCCAGGCTGAGGACACGCTGAGGGAGCTGGGATTGTTCAGTTTGGAGAAGTCTCCAGAGAGACCTACTAGCCACTTTCCAGTACCTGAAGGGAGCTTATAAGAAGACTGGAGAGGGCCTGTTTACAAAGGACTGTAGTGAAAGGAAAAGAGGTAATGTTTTAAATTAGAAAGGATTGGATTTACCAGGAAGTTCTTTACCAGGAGAGTGGTGGAGCAGTGGAACAGGTTGCCCAGGGAGGTGGCTGAGGCTCCATCCCTGGAGACATTCAAGGTGGGGCTTGACAGAGCTCTGAGCAACCTGCTCTAGTTGAGAATGTCCCTTCTGTCAGCAACAGGGTTGGACTAGATGACCTCTCGAGTTCCTTTCCAACCCCAGACATTTCTATGTTTCTATGTAAGTGCTATCATCACTATCCCCACGGGTATTTGTGAAGTGGCTCTTTGTGATTAACATAATATGGTAGCCTTAATATATCCAGTTTTAATAGCCAAAACTCTCCCCAATGGATAATGAGTAGTGATTGCATTTTGTGTCATAGAATTAGATGGATTATATACTGTATGTGTGTGGAGGGAATGTGGTAGACAACATCTATTCTTAATTTCTCTTTACCTATTTATGCCTTGCTGAGATATGAGGAATTTGCCTACTATTGTAAATGGGTTGGGAATCCATTTGGTCTTAAATCATCTGCCAGAGCAGATTGCTGAAGAAATCTTTCTTGTGGGGACCATGTGGATAATCAGCCTGGAGAGACAGAGAATAAATGATCCAACATCTACTGGAGTGCCAGAACGAAAGACTTAGTTCTGTATAGACCAGTTTCCAGCCTAAGGCCAATCAGTAGAGAACAATAAAAATTTTCCTTGACTTTCAACTCTCTTTATTGCTGGGAAAGAACTTGACAGGGCTGCAAGTGAATCAGACAGAGAAATATGCTGTTTATTTTTTTGCTCTGATTTCTTTTTTTTTTTGCTATGTGTTGATGTGTAAGATATGCTGACAATGTGATCTTTCCTTTTCTATGATAGGCGAAATGAAGCTTTTATCACACACCTCAGAAAGAAACACTGTGTTTGAGTAAGCTAAACCTATTGCTCCGGGCTGTCCTGTGATAAAGCTCCTTTCATTATCCATTAACTTAGATAATACTAAAGAGCAAGTCTTCCATAGAATTCTTTATCTTCAAATCTTCAGAAGCCTGGGAATAAATACAATTCTTTCATTTTATAGATTGTCAGCAAGGGATGAGGGGCAGATGTGAAGGACTATGTTTAGTAAAATGAAGCAATATGACTAAATATTAAGAAATTAGTGTTTAAGATAATTGTCTACATTTTCCTGTCTTATTGGGCAACTTACTTTAGAAAAGCACTCAATAACTACATGTATTTCATCATAATTTTGTTTAGAGAAATAGTAATAAGCTTATTGAGAAAACACTATAAAATAATATTTCAATTACATACTAAAAATCTTGAAATGATCTTTCAATCTCCCAACTACAATTTCATCCACGACTGAAAAGCTCCATTTAACCACTTAAAACCATGCATATAAATTGAGATGTGATATGCCAACTTAATTATAAGCAATGCAATCGA
Source organism: Chloroceryle aenea (assembly GCA_013399075.1). NCBI lineage: Eukaryota > Metazoa > Chordata > Aves > Coraciiformes > Cerylidae > Chloroceryle > Chloroceryle aenea. The sequence continues at coordinate 331,747 of VWZY01008425.1, read as the reverse complement.
GATTTTCTCCAGTAACAATTAATCTTATTCTTGAAAAATCAAGTAAGGGTTCTGATAGAATTACTGAAATGACTATGTTTCACAGAAGCGATGATGCTTTAGCATCCTAGTCAGCTGTTAATATTGTTTGATCACACAGGAACATTTGTCATTAATTTCCTGTACAAATACTACCATCATAATAAGGTAATGCTTCCATCAGTAGAAGTACCATTGCCATATATCCTCATCACTGCTCTTTGTGGGAACACTAGCTCATGTTTTGCCTCTCAGTAAAATCTCTGCCCTTCAGTCTGCTGACAAAAGTTACTTCCTACAATAAAGCCAGAAGCCCTACTTGTCAAAACTAACTGAGTTAAATATGACCTGGGATGGATTCATTTTTATCCAGACAGGCAACACCTAATTTAACATACAAAAATAGATGAACTAATGTCTAAGTATTACGTTAAATGAAATGGAATGAAGACCAAATATTATGTCATTTACGTTCAATTTGTGGGAAACATCAGAAATACCTGTGGAAGAAGAGTGTCATTGTAATGATATTCCTAGGGGTGATATATGAAACTGGTAAAAGTTTCAACCATGTGATTTTGCATTGTGTATTCTTGTCAGGCTTCTCTTGTTTTCACTGAGCTTTCATGTAGAACAGGAGTCTATACACACTAAGTAGTACTTCATTCTGTTAAAAGAGGGTTTTATTTCAACTTTCTCACAGGAAATATATCTCCTAACTTCTTTCGAAAAGCCTGCTCCAAAGCCTGCACTTGGCAGCATCTTTCCTCTATCTGTAAACCTTATCCACAGGTATTCTGGCTTTTACAGGATATTATTAAGTCTGAAACATATGCACCAAGACTATTTAAATGAGTTGTAAATTAGTCAGTGCTTAAACAATAACACATTTTCTCTAGTGTACTGTTCCAATACTAATAACTCGTGCTCTTCCCATCTGTTTGAATCCACCTGTTATAATTATTTTAAAACTACAGTGAAGAGTCTTTGATGAAGGAACCAATGTCATAGTATATGTTCATACACAGAAACAATGATAGTACTTTTTGCTGCTATCATAAGGCACATATTAACTATTTTCCTTTAGTGTTGATATTGTAAATTGAAATTCATACCAGAAATGAGACAAGGATGCATAGAGGCCAAGAGATTTCTACATTTTTTGACGGGGGAGAGATACTGGAAAGAAAAATAATATTTCCACATGATCACATGCTTTTATTAAATTCATTCTTTTTGCATATATTTCACTAAATAAAACTCAACATAACTTACACTGACAGAATTAGATTTTCTGCACATCTTCCATATTCTTAAATCTCCTGGATGCAGAAACCTGAAGATGTTTTCATTCTTATTAAGCATTTTTCCTAAGGAAACTCTTTTAAGACAGGGAAAATCAGGTAACCTGGGGCAAAGGGAACCATTGTTCTGAGTCAGTGCTATTGAATTACAGCTTTTTGATATGTCTTAATTCATCACCATTATATGTCTCCTTTCATTTCCCAAAATTTCCAATTGGACATCGGTTTTGGGTTGAAATTTCTGACATTTATGAGATTTTTTTAATGATTTCTTTTATTTGCAAACCATAAAGAGAGATCAGTGGGAGACACACTAGAATAAATGAATCATTTATGTGCACACAATTGTGCAATCAAGAAATGAAGAAGAGCACCTGGCAATAAATCACAGCTTGTACTATGTTAAAGAAAATCATGCTACATAACCCTAAACAAAACTGGTTTTTGGTTGGTTGTTAGTGTTTTTTTGTTCTGTTGTTCATTTGTTGGTTTAGTTTGTGGGTTTTGGGTTTGGTTTTGGTTGGTTGGTTGATTTTTTTTGTCTGTTTTGTTTTCTGAAATGGAGGCAGGGGAAAATATTTAAAATAAGTATCATATTTATAAAAAAATACCTTAGCATATAGGTGTGTGTCATTGGAGACACCTCAATGGAGACCTATGACTTTATTTGGTTTTCTATGCACAGGTATCCAGTGACATCTGAGATACACCCACTACACTTGGAGGCCTTAAGGTTCCAAACTCTTTCTCCTGCAGGTGGGGTGCTGTATCTGACAGGCACTGAAAAGCTGTCTCAGTCTGAGGGATCTTTGACACCAAACACCTGTGTACTGAATCATAGCCCTGGTCAACATAGGAACAGGAACATAAAGAAAGGTTCAGCTGACAAAACAAAGGTGTTTAACACAATTTAATCTTTCAGTGATGGCTATGACCCTACTAGGAGTGTGCTGTTTTGACTTGCAGTGCTTTAATATAGCATGTATGTCAATCTAGAGGAGATTTGGCAATCTGCAAATCAGTAAGTGAACTACAAAGGATAGGTTTGGAGCACTTAATCAACTCTGACTGGTGCTGGACAGGTTACATAGCAGCATAAAAATAGAAAGTAAAATGTGTTACTGTTTGCAGTAGGCTTAATAAAGGCAATAGCCTAAGTTACTTTACTAAAACTGAAAACAGAATTTTACCCTAAGATACAAAATGACCTTTCTCAAGATTCAGTGGCCCAGGATATCAATTGACTGAAAACCTTCTTATATTATTATCCCCATGCCTTTTCCATCAAAAGCAAATAATGAGAATAAACACCCACAAGATACTGCAGTCTTATATATAAACAATCCACATAAACAAACAGGCAGAAAGATGATCTGTGCCTGTATCCAGGGCTGTATACACAGAAGGAAGACAATAATCCCACATGCACATGTTCTTACAGTCTTCTGTGGTGGTCGGTGGCATAAAGCTATGAACTGCTACGAAGTGAAGTCCACACAAAGCTGATACTCCACGTGAATTCCAGAAAATATCTGGATTATGTAATCAACACAAAGAGATTTCATTTCTCTGTTGTGAATCTGTCTGGGAGCTTGTACATTTTCTTTAAAATGTTGAACCACTTCCATCACACTCCTGCCTCTATAAACAAGCATGTTACCTTTTTGCAGAAACTGAAAATAAGGAGTCGTGAATGAAGCCAAATCTTGACTTTACATTTCAAGGAGCTCTCAATCTCATGACCTGCAAAGAGGCTAAATGCTGTCTCACCTTGTGTTTATGAGTGTTATTTCCCATCAAATTTTGATCCAATTACTTTGGAAGGGTTACTCAAGATTTTCATGAGAGAAACTTACGATTCTGTTCCTTGATGGTAGGTGTTATCCACAGAAATCTATAGTATTCCTGCTCTGAAGAAAACACATGTTTCTAAGGAAAGAAATTTAATTATTTCACGTTTCCAGTTCTTTAATATCACTTACAATCACAGACTATATTTGGCAAAGCCTGATCAATGCATATTGAGCAGTATCAAAAATGTCTCATCATTTGACAGTAAGGATGTAATGTGACATGTCATTCAGTCACTAGAAACCTGTCATATGCTGCTCTTACTGTTTCAGGATTACTCTGGACCAACCACTGTGGTGCTCTTCTCACTTTGTAGAAACAGCTTTTTCATTTCCCTGGCAAGCCACATGGGATAAAGATGCTGTTGTACCCAAGGAATTTTTATAAACAATTTCCCATTAATTTTGCTGTTTTTTCCAGAGATTTAAAACACAGCTAATCAGAATGAAGAACATTTCCATCCTCCATCAGTAACTTTCATTTCATTTTACAAAGTTACCATAATCAACCAAAGCACACAGATTCTTCTATTCCTGTCTAATGTGCAATTGTACTGAGGATCCAAGCATTGTCATATGCAGAATATGTCCTGCCCCAAGGACTTTGCTGCTGAGATCGAGACAGCATGCAGGCAGGGACAAATAGAAGGGGTGAGTAAAGATGTAGGCAATAGTAGTCAGATTGATCATATAATGCATGTTTTGACAGCTGAACTGTTAATGCACTACTCAGAGAATAGTCAATCTACATGAATAGTAGGAGTGTTGTGTTTGCTATGTTAGTATATCTACAGGAGTAATCTCTCATTTATGAAAAGGATAAGCTGAACTGAAAGTACTGTAGGCATATATGGCACAGTGTAGTCTTGTCTAAGAAGCAGTCTGCGTGTAGGAATAGAGACTGTAGGAGTTACTCTAACCTGAAAGTAGTTCCAAAAGACATTGTAGCTCTGAGAAATACCTTCTGAAGTTAAAATATGACTGATTTTCCTGGCACTGGGGAATAACAACTTGCCTCAAGTGGTATGTAGTATCAACCTGAGTATCTGGGAAGCAACTTCATGCAAAACTCCTCCCACCTTCACTGTTGTTTGACTTGCCACTTTCTGAGCATTGGAGTAAACTGAGAACAGGTTTTGCTCTCCAAACTGTACTTGAACCCAAAATAAGTAAAAATGTAATGTGTCTTACTAGTAAGACTATTGAATTTCTCCTCCACCTCCATTTCAAAAACACCAGGGGGTGAAATCTAGTGGTACCATTATGGTACGTATAGTGGTAGCAAAGAATGAGTCCTGAAAGTGTCTTCTACTGCATGGAGTTCAGCTGAATTTTAGCTTGCTTTATTCTTCCACATAAATATGTATTTGGCATTAAGTAAAAAGTAGGAGAATAACTCCACATAAATGTTTCTGATTCAATACAATCAAGGATTGCATTAAATTAACTTTTCTGATGAACAGGTCTGTTTGATTTTTAACATAGGCTTTGTACAGTGCAATAGTTCTACAAATGATTAGAGCATCATCTAGCAATTTTTATAAATCACAGCTCATTCCTAAAGGTAATGCTCCGGTATGGCAGGTACTTATTATGCACTGTAATACACTTAAAGTATAAAATTGGTTTTGTTCTTGGAACAAGTCCTGAGAGGTGTCAATGGGCCACAACTTTGAGAGTGCTGAGCACCAACTGGCATTTGGGTTCATGCTAATTATGTTGTTAAAAAATATCAGAGACGTTGCCACTCTTCATTAGTTACACAGGGAGAAATGATGATACTCTGGTTTGCTTTGTTCATTGTGGTTACACGAGGCAAGTTGTTTTCTATATAAGGTATGTATTCATATCTTTTGTGTGTGTAGATATATTTATCATATTAAAATGAGATATATTTTTCTGAGAAGTGTTTATTCCTGGCACATAAACATGAAGTTTCCTAATTAACACTCACACACTTTTTAGAGTCTCCAAATCTACACCTGAGGAACACTTTACATAACATTTGTAAATGATACTTACAGCTATCTGGTACATTTCCTTCTCCTATGTTTTTTATTTTCTGCTTACCACCACTATCACTTTTATTTGTTATTTTCACAATTTCATCTTACCCTCTAGACCCTGGATATAAACATGTTTGTGCATATTTACAGACAAAGTTGAACAAATTCTCTAGTATTTTCAGGGTCAGGTTTATAAATTATTTTGGGTAAACTTTCTTACTTGTATGGGACAATGACTGGCATTATGGACTTCTACATACCCTTGGAGTTACTGGAAATCAGTGAAATATGTGAAAAAACAAGGAAGACATTCTGAGAATACAAGGACTTTAGATGTTAGTCTTCTTTGAGAAAACTGATTATTACTGATCAACACAGTGAGCTAGATCCCTTGAGAATTAGATATTCTTTAAATGAGGTTACATTAAAAAAAAAAAAAAAAAAAGAA
>VWZY01008425.1:252073-326108 GCA_013399075.1 Chloroceryle aenea | reverse complement strand
AAAAATAATAAAAAAAAAGAAGTGCTTATCCTATTAAAAGCAGCAGAATGTGGACTGTACCACTTTATTCTGCTCCCTGTGAAGTCAGTGCTGAAACTGTGACCAAGAGAAATAATACAACCGCCACAACTCCCTTTAGCTCATGTTGGCTCTAAGGTGAACAGACAGTCTGTACGTCAGTCAGTTCTCTAAGCTCAAATAAATTGCTCAAACTCACACTCTAGAAAGGTTTTTTTGAAGAGCTTGAAACTTTATTACCCTAACTCAGTTTTGAGCACAGGTCAGAGTTAAAAATGTATCACTCAGCACTGATAGAGCTATATCTGCCAAGAAACATGAAGTTACAGCCTGTGACTTTGAAGTCCCACCCTTCAGTTCAGAACACCCAACATATAAATAACAGCTACTTAAAAAAAATTAGCTAAAAAAAAATATAATTTTTGTTTAAGCAACTCCACTTCTCTTCACACATCTAAGGGTGTTAACTTATTACTGAGATTTCTTGAGTATTGTCCTTACACAAAAGGAAAAGTTTTTCTGAAGGAAAGTGGTCGGGGTCTAATGAGACCAGTTCTAAACAGAAATGTTCATATACCACATTTGAATAGAAACATCTGAGAAGTTTCCAGATATGACAGTAGATATTTGTAAAATGAAGAAAAAAATCAATATGGATTTGATTTAAAAGTTTTTGTTTCCTTTTTCTCTCTAAGGAAAATGGTTTCTTAGCTGGAAATCATATGGGAATTTAATTAGCTAAACTCTTATTAAATGTCTTTTTTTATCACAGTCACTTCAATAAATACTAATCATGAGACATGAAAAGATGTATAGAAAATGTTTTACAAAGTACATAATGGATAAAATGTAAACGTTTGTGGGTTTGGGGCTTTCTTTTTTTTTTTTTCTTTTTTTTTTTCTGTGTGCGTGTGCTTGCAAAAATGCAGAAAAAAAAATGAAGCTATTCTACATCATGCTTTGAGATTATAATTACGCTTTTTGAAACAAAATGTGTCATGCAATATGCTCCAACATGTTTTGAGCAAACAAAATGCTTGATGACTCTGACAGACTACTATAACTTCTAAGAGAAAGTCCATTCCACTTTAGAAATATTGATGATGAACATGTTGCTGGGAAAACATGTAAAGTAAAGAAATATATTACAAAACTTTGTTTACACAGCTTCTAGGACAACTAAAATGCCTGGCCTTTCCAGCCCAAGCTTTTCTGTATTCTGATTAAGTACCTTAGGCCATTCACCACAACATTTTATAATTACTCCAGGAATTAGAGGAGAGCAGTCATCTCTATTTCACAGACAGAGGGTGAAAATTAAGATAGACTGGTGAAGCAAAGGTCAGTTAGGAAGTCTCTGGCTAATAAGGTATTTAATACACTTCTCTAAAATTTGAAAGCAATGACTTCAGTCTCTCAAGCATTCATTTTTCTTCATTCCAGTAAAGTAACGTCTAGGAACAATTCATGAAGAAAATAAATTTTAAAATAAAACAAAATAAAAATATTAATCTGAGTATAATATCATAAGCACAATAAATAATTATTAAGAAATAAGTATTATACAGTACTAATAGCCAAAGCATGATATTCATACTGTCACTATCTGACCATTTAATCAGTTAACCATTGTGGGGACATAAATTTCAGAAAGTGACTGTGAATGAATGTATTTTCATGTACAACAATCTCTACAGATGACTAAAATAGGTCTAGTGCCTCTATTTCAGGATACAGATTTACACAGGTGCTTATGCATACTTAACTTCCTTTGTATAAGGATCACCCCAACATGAAGAAGTGGGAAGAATTTAGGCACTTGAAATTCACACTGTGATTTTTAAAGTTAGCAAGGAAACATCAAAATTCCACCCAAGCCCTTGTTGGGTGTATTCAAAGTATATGTGATTTACTTGGTCAGCTTGAGTTTCTGTCCAGAGCCAGTTGTCATGAAGTTTTTGAAAACTAATTCAATGGAAATATTCTTGACCTTATAAGCTGAGTATCAGCCTCAAGATACATACCATGAACATGCAAAGATGGAGGCAGCCTTGTAAGTCATTCAGGATAGTGAATGGAGCATATCCACAAGGTCCTAGTTCTCCATATGCAGGGCAGTCTCAAGATGTACTGGACACTCCAGCCTCCTTATCCCTTTCTGGACTATTTTGTTCCTTGGCATCAATGTTAGACTAACCAGCACCTTCGTCCCATCATCATTCTCCTATCTGTACAGACACATGTGGACTTCTTACAAAAAACACGTAATTCAGAACCTATAAACTAGTCAGTCACAATAACTGCTTGAGAAGGACTTAGGAAACCTGGATATCTATTTTACTCATCAGCCCAAAAGAAGTAATCCTAGGCTTTTTGAGTGAATTGTCTGATTGCCACTTGGTAGTCAGATTCTAGATTTTTCAAATTGTTCCTGGATTATTGTGGTTTTTTTTAATTCAGTAATCATGCACAGCAAAATGAGCCTACCTACCTTCTTGACCCAGGACTAATTACTGCAGGAAGCCCTTGGAGCAGATGATGAACAGAGTGGGGAAAAAAAACCCAAAATCTAACAGTAAGCAGCCTTTCTCTTCCACGTAGGAGAGTATTCTTGTTAGTTCCACTTAAACTCAAGATCAGATGTTCCTAACATAATAGTTTTTTTCTGATGCTTCAGCAGCAGAGGAGGAAGGAGTTCTTTCTTACCCTGTCTATTGTTAGGCACCTGCCCACAAAGGGTTATCAACATCTACTTTCTCATAACTGACATCTACAGAGGTATTTCTTTTGCTAGATCCCGAAACTGAACACAAATTCAGTCTGAAATGAAGGGAAATACTGATTTCAGAAGTCTAGAAATGTTTCTAAAGATCACTAAATCCTTCCGCTGTATGAGAACCAATTACAGTGTGTATGAAGTGACTAAGTAATAATATACCCTGTAAATATCTGTTGCAATAATTTTTATCCCTCTGTAGGACATAACATGCATGTTTCTGATTGATTTCAGACAGCAGATAGCTTTGCTAGAGTTATCAAAGCACAGAGTCTGGATTTCTAAAGATAGGCTAGGATTTGGTTCAACCTTCTTCAAAACAAAGCCCCTTCCCTTGTGTTGCAGGTGCAATTTTTCAAGTATTATATATGCCGTAAGGAACTTTGAAGTTAATAAATATTATTGTGTCAAATAAAATAAAATAAAGCCTTCTCAGTGAGACAAAGATCAACTTCAGTACTATATAATATATGGCTTTAGCCCCTGGAAGCTACTTCTGGGAGTTACAGCAGTTGAAAGAAATTTGAGAGCACTGCAGTGGGTTTGGATTACAGTGTATCTCAGCTACAAGAGAAAATTATCTTTCCAAAAAAAGGGTTTATGAGGTGAAAGGGTTATGTAAATGGTCTTTTAAAAACTTGTAAGAAGAAAAATTTCTAGTGCAACAAAACTCCTGGAAAAACAGAGAGGCATTTTTTTTTGTGTGTGTGCTTTACCGTAAGAATATTTTTCTTTACTGTCCAATAAAGCATATGAAACATGGAAAAGCTTTAGTTCTTAATTACATGAGTTTCCATCAAGTTCATAAGTCCTCTTTTACTGTCTATAGCTATAAGAGTGAAAGGTGTCAACCTCTGATTTCACACCATAACCTTGCTCAAGGTGTGAAAGGAGTGTTCCTGAGGAAATGCAGCTGTTTTAGAAGTATCATGGCTTCCTGTGAAGCAATGGCTAATAAAGGCAGCACATTTGAGCATCATCAGGAAGGGCACTGAGAAAGATACCATTTGCAACTGCATAAAATCTTGTCTACTATGTATATAAATCATCTCTGCAGAGAAAGAGTGACATGTTTGAGTATAAGGAGGTATGAAGCAGAGCTAGTAAAATGACAAAGGGGACAGAACTATGGCTCTATAAGGAGAGACTGAAAAGGTTTGAACTCTTCAGTTTAAGAAGATGAAAGCTAAGGGAGATGTGTCGAAGTTTTACATCTTGAAGGTGGTGTATAAAATGAGTGCAGAACCATTAGTTGCCACCCAACAGTACTGCATACACTGAAGGGTCACTTTGAGAAGCTGGCTTAGCACAGATAAAAGTAGCTCTTTTTTTTTTCACAGTTATTTGTGAACTTGTGGAATCTGTTTCCTCAAAAGAATATGTGGCAGGTAATATCAGCTGTTTCAAAAATAAAATAGACACACTGATGAACAACAGGTCCATAAATACTTATTAAAAGGGCAGGGATTTCCCTTCTGATAGTGCTGTTTCAATGACTGTTGGAGAATGAAGGTAATGGGCTTCATATGCTTGTCCTACACTCTGTCTCTTACTGGCACTGTTAACGACAGAGTGCTAGGCTGGATGGACTATTGATTTGATATTCTAGGTTAATTCTTATATTGTCTTTTTCTAGTGGTAAATCAGGATTTATCTCCTGATTCCTAAGGACACATCCTAGGGGAAACTGAAAGACAAAATTGTAGTTCTGGGCAGAGTTACAAGCTAGAGTAAAATATATGTACTGCAGTGTGTGTCCTTGCATATGTGGGAGATGTGAAGCAACAAAGCATGCTTCACTTCTCCCAGCAGCAACAAGGATCCAGACAAAGGAAATGGTTTTGAACACACAGTCTGTGAAATAAGCATGGGCTATTTTTTGGTTTGGGTTTTTTTTTTTGTGTATGGTTTTAAATGAGTAGAATAAATAACATCATTTCAGGAAGACCCTGTAGGTTGTCCTGTGAGTACAATGAAAAAAGAAAAAAAAACAAAAACAAAAACCAAACCCAACCAACAAACTCTGTAGCAGGAGACCTTGTATTCCTACCGCAGGTACCTAAGTTTAGGTCAATAGGATCTCATTCAGAAAGCCTTTCTGTGTGTCTAATTCTCCCCATTATAAACGGAAAATTAAGACACAATGCTAAATCTTTGTTTAGCATTGAATAAAATGGAAAACAAATTTTTCAGTCATACAATATTAAATATTATTAAAATAGAAAAAAATCCTCACAGTTCTTTGGTATTCTAAAGCATTAAAAGAAATGTTTCAATTTTGATGGCAATAATTTCTACATATGCAAATAAGGGACTAATTACTAGCTTGTTAGAAATTTTTTTTTTCCTACAATATCTAGGTCACTACTTCCCTCCTCAAAAATAAATATTTTTGAATGACAATTGAAGACTATAAAGAAGCATTTAATATTATTTTAAGGTGAACACAACAAACAAAATGTGAACCAAATTAACGGAGTTCAGCAAATCTCATCCAGTTTTTCTGATTACCTCCAAAAAAAGCATGTAAGTAGAAACTCTTTGACACAGAAAGGGCAGAATGCTCTCCATACTGTAAAATTTTTATATCTGAGCAATTACATGATGGCCAGGAATATTCCTGCAATGGCTTTTAAAAAAGTTCTGTCTAATAGAATTTATACTAAACTGAGGTTCAACAAACATGTTTAACTAAGGTCTGCTTTGAGCTGAAATATTTTTTCTTGTTTTCAAGAATTAAACAATTACTAACTTCTTCAAATTCACTTTGTGATTACAAAAATTGCTCTAGTCTAACAGAGGAAGGGAAATTAAATGATTTAAATGAGTAGTTGATACTTATTGTTATTCAAGCTTTGTGCAAGTAACAAAAATTGACATAAAGAATTTTAAAATTAAAAATTTTTAAAATAATTTTTTTCAATTAAAACAGCATTTTAACTTTTTCATCTAGTGTTACTAGAAAATTTTTAAAACAGATAAATTTTGCATAATGGTTACTCTTTAATACATTTTCTGATCTTTGGGGTTTTTTTTTGTAACAAGTCCTTGTATCTTGTCAATACAATGCACCTTAGCAGCGTATGAGACAAGGGAAATCATGTATGATGTGGAATGGAAGATACATACAGTAAACGCTCTTGAAACAGATACCCAGGCGATCATTTTAAACATCTTGTTCAGTAACATTGTACACCACAAGATTAGTGCCTTATTTTTAGCATGTGTCATTAGGCATGTACCCTGTCTTGCACATTTAAAAAAAAAAAAGACAAATAGGTATCCACCTACTCTTGGAAACTTTTCAGAAATATCCTGTATTTTTCTATCTTCATTAAAGTATTTTTTAATTGGAAACAGAAAGAAATACATCAGGGTCATGTTACCTTGGTCCCTGCTCCACAAATAAATCACAGTAAGAACAATACTGTTGGGTGGACAATGTGTAGTAACAGATGAAGGAGACAAAAATAAAAAAAAGTAAAAAAAAAAACAAACCAAACAAGCAAAGCTTTTTAAACAACATTTCTTAAGATAGAACTCTTTCTGAAATTCATTTAATTGTAATTTCAAACATGAGAACAATAACATAAATGACCATAGAGTCTACAGCAGTCTAGCCTATACACTCTGAGATTTAGCTAATTTACAAGAGGGTCCCTGGATTCCTGCTTCTTATTTAATTTTGTTTTCTGCTTTCTTAGGCTTACTAACATGTGAGAAAGTCTTGATTTCTTTATCAATTCCTTACCTTCAAATATTCATGCTGAATTTTAAATGACAATTAAACATCACAACAATTCTGTTGTTTTTTTTCCTGTATAATAAAGAATTTTATATCAAAATCAAATAACTGGCAGAATTAGTAATAAAATGTAGACTACATCTTCCACTTCTGCCTCTAGGCAGAAAACACCTATTTTTTTTAAAGAACAATAGTATTAACAAGCTAATAACTAACATTTGCTTATTAAGAAAATATCCCTTACTGGTTTTGCAATCCAGTTAGAGTAGTGACAACTCTCCATTACTCAAGAATTTATGGCTAGACTATGAAAGTTAAAACTTACTGTCAGAGAGACAAGCTTTCCATTTGGTAGTTGTAGCTAATGCTACAACAAAAGCTACAATGTTGGCCATGAAGAAAAAGACATATGTCATTCAAAGTTAAAAATGAAAGTTTCTTCCAGACTGTTACATAACCAACTGCATTGATAAATTACTAGGTGGATAAAGTAGAATTATTGCTAAGAATAAACAAGTTCAGACATTTTTCTGTAAATATTTCTATTTTGGAAAGAGTTAATAATGTAGTCATAAAATGTAAAGTGAGCAAAACATTATTGACTCCAAACATAACGAATGGTGATATTCAGCAAGAGTGACTAAACCTGAGGATCCTAAGACAAGCAAACTCAGATAATATTCATCTAAGAACTTAAAGCACATAGATAAAAAATTCTCTAGATCACAAATGTCAGTTTTCCAATATATTCTGGAGATATGGAGATGCTTTGAAAATATGTGAGAAAATATTTTTTTTTCATATGGAAATCTGTAGATCAGCAGATACAACAGCATCCCAGATAAATTCGTAGAATGGCTAACATAAAACTCAATCAGTAAGAATGAAGTACTATTAATGCTATTCTACATTTGTAGAATATTAAAGAATATTTGCAACCTTTTGCTATGTTTACAACTTTGTGTGATGAAAATAATGCTGTTGCTGCAATAGATTTCTATAACATGCTTGACTTGAGACCATATGACATCATAAGTGATAAATCTTGAACAACTTAACAGTCACATATTAAATAGTTTTAAAACCTCTTAAATAATAAGATTCAGAACACAATGCCAAATCAGAATCTTTGTCAACCAGCTGTAGGTCCAGTAGAAATCTACTGAGTTATTAGGTTCTTTTTGGTTCTGTGTATCTTAATCTTTTTATCAATGGTTTATGCATAGATAAATGCACAATAAAACCACATGTTCAAAAGGCACCAGTTTTGCTGATGTCCAAGTGCCCATGGATCAGTGAACAAAGGAGGAGGACATGCCATCTCTATGGCCTGTGTTTCAAATCTAAAACCACAGCTCAATGGCAAGAATATAGGCCATGGTAATGCAATGGCAGACTCCATCTTGAAAGTTGTGATACTGAAATGTTCTTAGGATAAGGGTAATAAATTGAGAGTGACTTCCCAGTACAACGTTGTAGCCAAAAGGTCTAATATAATCCTAGGATTATAAACAGGGAAATATTCTGCAGGATAAAATTCCAAAATGAAAGGTATATCAAAGTTATAACTCCTGCTGTAATTCTGGACACAGTTCTGGTCTCTGTATGTTCTGAAGAATACTAACACCCTTGGAAAGCATTCAGAAAAGAATGAGTGAATGACTGTTGGACTGGAAAATATGAAGAACAGTGAAAAAAAAATGGATGAGATCAATCTGTTTACTTTATCATACGGACTACAAAGGAGAGACTCAATCTCATGTCATACACACCTATAAGAGAAACAGAACTTTGACAATAGATCCTCAGTCTAGAAGGCAACTATAACAAAAAGGTCACTCAGAGAATAGATACATTCACAATAGAAATCAATTTTTAAAATTTAACAAAACCAGTATTGCTATAGATGATGGATGTTATTGTAATTAAAACCCATTACAATTGCAGTGTTTAGTGACTTTTTAATACTAAATATTGCTGGCATTGCATCTAGAAAAATGGAGATTGTTACTGTTAACAGCACCCTGTATCTGGAAAATTAAAGTCTCAAAGCAACATAACTTCCAAGGGTATTAATTTATGCACTGTGTGACAGCAATTTGTAGACTTCAGCAGTGCAGAACTGCAGAGTAGAAAGCCATTTGCAGTTAATTCCAGCTTCCTGATCTACAAAAGAAGGAAGATGAATACAGCACCACTATAGAAACATTATTTAGACTTCTATACAGAAGGACTATGATGAGTAACATCAAGTCAAATCCTTTAGAGTACTGAATCCACAAGCATATTTTAGCATAAAACATTATCAAGAAAAAGTGTAAGAACAGGAACATGTCAAAACACCTTACATGCTATCCTACCAGACAGATTCATCCACTTGAGCCAGTAATATCCTGTAATCATCTACTGCATCTCTTACCACCTTTGTGAACCTGAAATTATACATATCATCAGCCAGACAAAACACCAATCAGCTGAGAAGATAACAAGTAGAAAGATGGCTTCTCAGTTATTACAGCATGTACAGCATAAGACAGAAAATAATAGCATCATGAAAATAATCTGCATCAGAGTTTGAAAATTGAGACAGATTGCTTATTCTCCATCTTTCTACACATACAGACAGTGTTTCTCCCTTTCGTTCCTTTCCCAGATTATAATGGAATAATGTTATATTTCATTTCATGGCCTCACACGGCTAAAAGTAAAAGCAGTGTAGCACCTCTTGACTAAACCTGGCTGCTACTAATGTACAGTCTGTTCCTCTCTATATAAAATGGCTTTCAAATTCAGCTTTCAGGCAGCAGCTTTCATGATACCCTCAAAACTAATAGAAATTCTCACTGTCCAACAATTCTGATCTAGTAACAGTAAGATTACACCTGAACATTTAAAATTGTATACACTATTTCAACCTGATTATCACAAGACCAGTTCTGAATTGAACTGTTTTTTATTTACTTTTGGTTGTCACTTTTGAGGAAGAAGATTTGAAATTGACATTTTAGTTTTCATTTTGAGGTTTCGTCATACATAAGTATCATATTTTCAAGCTTTGCCTCAATGCTCTGAAGGCTGCATTTTTCCCCAATGAAACTTGTGATTATGAAGTGTCTGATCAATTAACTCTCAGGAGAAGGAATGTTGACTCTTTTTATGACTAAAAATAAGCTTAATGGTATCCCTACTTAATTTTAACTAGCTTTAAGAATTTTCAACCACCACCAGATCCTCACTCACACTTTTTAGCTATTAGCCCACCCCGCCATTCACTTTGTTCTGATGCAAAGTAGAGCTACTAAGAAGGGATTTTCTGCAAAGTGCCCTGAGACTGCTCAGTAAATATCATAGTGGAAGTTCTATATATTCATTACTGATTTTAACTATCAAAAAGTAAATGTATTAGTTTAAATTGGCAAGTGTATAAAGTAAGGGTGATGAAAATAATGAAGTGGAATCTGTATCTTCAGAAAAGATCTAGTTTATATGTGGGATAAGATCCAAGTTCATTGAAAAGGTAGGGGTCCAGTGCCTCCCTCAGACATTTGTATTATAATAACTATACAGGCAAATGAAGCAGTCATTATTTCCTCAGCAACAGTGTAAATGCAGTTCCAGCTCCATGCAATACTAGCTTTGCCATATTTTCACTCTCTTTGGGATGTCATCATGGAAACAGTCTTGATTTCTTAATGTTCCTTAAAATGGTACTAGCTCAGCTAATCAATGTTTTTCTCTTGTTAAGCAGGATATTCTTCCTTTCTGAAACTGTATTGATTACCTAATTATTGCCATTAAAAGCACCAAAAACCAACAAACATTTAAGCCATGGATGGCACAGCTGTTCTTAAAGCTCTCACAAGTAATACTATTCTATTTCTACTCAGTTTTCAAAGCTTCCCTATTTTTTTAATATCTTCAACTCTCTCCCTGTCCTAATATTTAACGACTTTCCCTCCTCTCCCAGCTTCCACCATCAGACAGTGCAAAATTAATGACAAGCGACAGGATCCAACAGCTTGTTACAGAAAGCAAGGATACAAGACACAAAGAAAGGGATATGGCAGCAGATATAGACACAACACCTGTTTTCATTTTTAAGTTAATTCCACCTCATTCAAACTTATTTAGAAAGTAATTGAGAATAAGAGAACTTACACAATTTGCAGGAGACTAAGACTTGGGTGTTGAGAATTAAGAACTTCAAACTGTGAGTTTGAATATATATGTGTAACTATGTATATTGTTATTGTATCATTAGGAGAGTTTGGCTCTACAGCTGTACTTACGATGTTTGAAGGATTCTTCTGTTTATTTTTAGCCATAAAATTACACATACTTAAAAGCTCTGATACTTCTTTAAGAATGCAGCAGCAACCTGTCTCTGCAGTCATGGGGTGTTTTAACCTGATACTCAAAACCACTGTGAGATATGCCATAGATGGCAGATCACTCCCCTTTTCTGAATCTTCATTGTGGGTTATGTGTGTTTTCTGTATTATAAATTTTATGTGTAATTGGGTACGTCTGTGTCTGCGTATTCTCTCATGCCCAGTATATTATACATATACTCTCTTGCAATATCTAAGTAGAGACAACTGAGTTATAGTATCTTTTTTTTTTTTTGAGTTGGTGCATAACATATATTATAAACAGTGGATTCATATTGCAGATACAGTATGCATAAAACATATGCTGTGAAACATCAGAGGAGTTTTTTAAACCACAACTGGACAAATGATACCATATAGGTAGCCCACATCAGTCTCACAAAAGCCCGGCAACTTTTAAAAAAGGGAAAGGTTATGATTTGTTTAGAAGCTAGAGCAATAAGATCTTTAGGCTGGAACATACCAAACGGTAAGTAGACATGTTCTGATACTCTGTAGGTGAGGTCTGATGTACTTTCAGGGGTAAGATACATCAGGGAGGACTTATTTAAGTATGCAAAAACAGAATCATAGAGTCATAGATATATTAAGGTTGGAAAAGACCTCTAAGTTCAGATCTAACCATCAACCCAACACTACCATGGCCACTAAACCATGTGCTGAAGTGCTGTGTCTACACATTTTTTTAACACCTCCAGGAATGATGATGCTACCACTTCCCTGGGCAGCCTGTCCCAATGCTTCACCACTCTTTCAGTGAAGAAATTGTTACTAATATCCAGGCTAAACCTCCCCCAGCATAACTTAAGCCCATTTCTTCTTGTCCTGTACAGAAACAGTTTTTCCTCCTATGTGGACTAAGATGTAGAAGGTGGAGTGAATTCATGGACACACCTCAGAGCAAGGACCTAGTTGTATAAAGAAACTGATGGTCCTTACCAACACAGATGCAGGCTAACAACTGCATGAAGTTTTTTGTCCCTGAAGGAGACAGGGAGCCCTGTCTACAGCTATCTTGTATGGATCTCAGCCTCACTCCCTTCAGCAAGAAGGACAGATGAGACACACATATTCAAACTTGTAAGCAGTCTGAATACAGACCTGAAGAACAAGGTGGAACATGAAAATAAAGTTAAACATAGATTTGCAGCAAAGCTGTCCTAGGAGGTACCAGGCTCATTGTAACAAGCCTCAGCAACAGCTTTCCGTATATTCAGTGGATCTGGTTGGTCGATAAGTAATGTGAAAGTCAGCAAATTAAATTAAATTTTACTTAAATTGATTCAAATTCAAATAATTTATTTTTATTTTTGAATTTTGTTTCTGCTGGAAGAACAGATTAAGTAAAAACTTTAGTCTACCGTAATATGATAGTGTTCTCCTATGATAACCATAAAAATACTTTACTACTGACACCAAACAACCTTGATAGCCACCAGGATAACAGAAAAGGCAATAGAGGAATGGCAGTGGAGGCAAAAGAGGACAAAGAAAGAGAAAACTGTTACGTTTCCATCTCCTTGATACACTTTTTCTTGCCAAGAAAGGACTTAAGTTGCTTCTTGTTATGAGACCTGGCATACTGCCACGTATGTGTTCCTGTTCTCAAGCATCGTCAGCATGCTGGCCACAGCCTACTTCAAAAACGAATGAGGTCCCAAAATACCCTCTCTAAACAGGTTCTGTATGTGTGTGTGTATGCATGCTTATATGTGTGATTTATGCAAAAATCCTGTCAAAATATTCTGCTTCATCAAAAGTCTAATTTACATACATTTTTGGGACACTGAAGAGGCTGATTAACATGACGTATTGCAATTCAGAAGGAATGTTGACTGAAGCAGTTTAGAAGCCTAGAATGTGGGAGCATGAGGTAGATAAGCATATGGAGCTCAGTGAATGAGAGAGGAGGCTGCTTATTCTGCTATGATTTATGTTACTCAACTTGTGAGAACTCGATGCCTTTCTGAGATAAGAGATTTTGTTTAGAAAAATCTAGTACAGTGGAAAAAATCATTATAGAGATTTCTTTACTCATCTTTGACATGCACAGCTACATCTTCCATCACCTTTTACAGACAACAGGATTTTGGTTTTATGAAACAGAATAATAGTCAGCACTATAGCCTTATTTATAAATAGTAAGTTAAAATATTTAATCAAAAGCATTTAGAAATTATTTTTTTATCATCTGGATTTAGAGAAACCACAACAACATTTATCCTGGAAACTAAAATTGAATGACATTTTTTATTGTCTTTTAAATTTATGCAATAACTTACCCGTGCATCTGAAACCAAATTACTTTTACATTTTCTCATTATTTATTTAATTCATTTTATTTAATTGGATACCAGCATTTCTTCAGAGTCCTAGAACATGACAGTATCACATAATTGTTCCCTAACTGCTCTCTGTATCACCAAAACAATGTAAATACCACTCTCTTGCCAAGTCCAAATCTCCAGCTAGTGGAAATGATTGCTAGTAGCCTTCCTGAAAGGAAATCACCTCATGAATTATTCACACTGCCATAGCTCTGCTTAGTAACTTTGCAGCAAAACCCAGTATTTCACTGGAATGAATCATTCCTCCTCACTGCCCAGCAACATCCACTACAATTGATTATTGGTTTGCATGGGTTGATAGTCCAGAGCACAGGAGACAAAGAAGAAAGTACTCACCATCTCAAATTACCATCTGACAGAAGACAGAATGTAATGTAATTATTATATATGGGACTGCTTATTGTTTTATAAACTTTTTTTTTTTGTGCTGCATTTTTTTATGGCAAATATGAGAAAAGAATAGTTTTAATAGGACACAAAGAAAAAAAAAACATTTGATCCGTTAAGATCCTTCAGGATCTGTTCCTTCGGGGGATACCTGGAACATAGTTCTGTGTTACTTTATTGCTGTCAGGATATAATTTAAAAATTATTGTTATTAAATGGTTAATGAAACAGCTTGTGATGCCCTAAATCCTTTATCACCTGTACAAGCCCTTGGAGTGTATCTAGGCAGAGGCTCTTTACTCTCATACAGTGACAGAATTTGAGAGTTAAGAGCAAGTAATAAGCACTGTGTTGTCTGAGGTTGATTTTCTGACAGGATTTCTGCTGAGAAATGAGCGCACCTTTACTTGTTAAAGGATAGTATTGTCGCTAGTCCCAGAAGTCATATGAACTTAATACTGCTAGCAGCTGCTGGAGTGTTTCCTCAGACTATGCAGCAGATGTATTTCTCCATGAATAGAAGTGCCATGTCTCCATTTCACAGAAGCATAGCAAAGTTGAGTACAGATTGACACTCATTGCAAATGGATGACAGCGGTCTTGATATCTAGGGTAGACAGGAGGTTATGGTTTCTTATAAATTATTAAGCTCACTCTTATTTATCAGCCCGTTTGCAGGAAGGCACTCAGGAGGTCCCACTGGCTGCCTCACGGGTGCTCACCGTCACCACTGGGTGTCTCACTGACCATCTTTTTGAAGATGAGGACAGTAACTGTGGCTGAACAAGAATCAGACAAATTCAATAATCGGTGGAAGCTTACAAGAAGATAAGACTGGATCTGCAAGTTATAGGAAGAAACACAACTACTTGACATCCAGTATCAGAAAAGCTTGGCACAAAGACCACACCAACCCAGGGTTTGAAACTTCCCTGCAGATGACTTCAGCCATCACTGCCACTATATTGCCAAAAAATATTGGTGACTAGAGATACAGCCCAGAACACTGAAAATTTGTTCTCCCTTCAACAGGTTCATTCTCTTTCTTTGCATATAAATCAGCTTGGTTTCATGCTTTGTGTGGCACTGTGAATGCATGTAGAAAATTCCCTGTTCCACTTAGAGTTTGAATTGATGCTACTGATCATGGAATGGGTTAAATAGCTCTGAAGGGGTTAACAGAGGTGAAGGAAAGTTCTCCTGATAGCAGACTATGCCTGAAACCACACATTTTCATGGCATTACCTTGCAAAAAAAAAAGCATCACAGTGAAATATCATTAAAGAAAGACAAATTAAATAGGAAAGTAGTAGCCAGGGGAGTCTTAAAGTTAATCCAGCGTATTGCTGTAAAAAGGCTTGCCATCTGGATCCTAGTTTGCTACAACATTGAAGCTTCATGGCATTTTCTTCCCTTCCTCTTCATTTTCAGCTATCATTCATGATAGAGCTGGAAAACCTGTGCAGTACTCCAGTGTTGCAGCATGTATATGATATAAGATGCTTTCAGAAATCTATGTTAAAATGTGTAAACAAATAACTGTCTCCCACAACAACTCTTCAGCTGTTTGTCTGTCTGCAGCCTCTGAGAGACTTAAGCCTGTGGAGCAGTGGTAAGTGTAGAAGTGTTGGCACTCCAAAAATACACAAAACCAGGCTCTCACTTTTTCCAGGCAGAAGGGTGGATGCTGTGTTGCCTTTTCCAATCACTCCAGATTTGAATAACTCCACTAAGCTTTTGTGAGCTGTTTCAAATCCCCCTCTTTACCTCTGGTAAAGACAAGCAACAGCTAAAGGAACCTCTTTGCATAAAATACCTCAAAACACTAGAGGGCCGGTTGGCTTGGTAAGTGTAGTGCTGGGGCTGAGAGACAGTAACTTAGCAAAACACAGCTAAGGCTCTGGATGTCAGCTCTGACTAGCAAGGCAGAAGAGAAGCGCATCAGTGATTGCATTTACATGATATGCTCTGAAAAGGTACATGGGTGAGGCAGCAAAGAGGGCAAAATGAAATACCTCTCTCCTACTCCAATGTGGTGGTGGAGGTCAGTAAGAAGCCTGACACACACTAAAGCAGAAGGTGAGATCTTATATGCCTTAAAGGGAATTAAACAGAGAGGTTTGTGAAGATGTTGCTTTGGAGGGGGGGGAGGTGTTTGGTTTTGTTTTCTTGAGGGGTTGCTTTTCTTCTCATAAGCTTTGGTGAGGGGAAAAAGTGTTTGCTCTCAAATACCTGCAGTTGTCACCATACACAGACAAGTTTTCCTTCCCAGTGAATGAAAAGACAAATTCTCCATTTTGGCTACTTCTCCTGGAATAAAACCAAGTTTTAAAGGAACAGAGCCAGGTCCTTGGGTCACAGAAATTCAAACAGCACCGACAGAAAACAAGACTTTATACCAGTTTGCACCTGTGTAAACATCTTCTGTTCATGTAAACAACTTCTTACTGATTTCAAGAAGCCTGATTTCCTCTCCCTGGAAACAGAATCTAACCCATCAAATTGTTTTTTCTCATATGTATTTAAATATATTTTATGTCTGCAGTTCCTGCATTATCATGAGCCACACAGCATCCTATGACTACAAGGGGCTAGGGGGGAAAGAAAAACAAGTTTGCACCAAAACACCAAGTTGATTCAGAGGTCATAAAGACAGATGAAAGGGATAAACAGTTTTTCCCTATCCCCCAAGGAGGAGACACTGAGTGACAACCCACCACAGGTTGAGGGTTGGAGCAGCCAGGAGGCATAGCTTTCTGGACAGGCTGATGTTGCCACTGGTGAGCAACACAGTCCAGCCTGATTGAGGGCAGACTGACAAAGAGATTCCGTGGACAATTGGAACCTTAAATTCACTTTGAGCACAAACAGATAGCTCCACTTGTGACAGATTTGAGACACCAACTCCGCAGCTCCTGGTTCTTCCTGGATACTGGAAAGATTTTTAAAGAAATAATCACAACCAGCCTCAAGAGGGTTTCTGAAGTGATTTTATATGACAGAATTCCTGTCTGGATGTTTAATTCTTCAGTATGACCTATTAATGTTATTTTTTAGTAATACAGAACTCATTGAGATCTACAGGCAGCTAGGATTCTTTAAGTTTTTTAGATTAATTATCTCCAAACACACATGCACATGCACACATGCTGCCTCTGTATTTTCAAGACCATTCTACTTCTACCTGCGGGGGTGGATGGTCTCTGCTACTGGTACAATTGTGATAAATTATAAACAGGGGAATTTTCCTAGGGGAAGATTAGTCAAATCACTTTCCATCCTTAAAGTACATGAGCTTGCAGTGGGCTTCTCTGTCCTTAGCAACATCCCAAAATAAGTTTTCAGTCAGTGCAAATACCAGGATGTACCAAGGTAAAATTTAATCATCCAATCATCCTAACATTAACAATGTCTTGCATAAGCTCAGAAGGAACTGTATAGCATTAGGGAAATAATGTCCCATGAGAGACCAGTATCTGAATTGTATTTCATTTTAATTGATGATGACCTGTTAACAAAATAATCCACAAGTATAAGCAACAGTTCAAGTTGGTTGCAAGTAAATAAGACGTACAGTCAGCTATTTACTGCAGTACATACTTATCTGTATTATGTTTTCTGGAGGAAACATACGTTGCTTATCACAATACCTCATCCTGAAGAATTCTTTAATCTAAAATCCCATCCACTTGAAAAGTCAGAATTATCATAAAAATCTTTGGAGCAAAAATCCAAACACTATGAATATTCATTCTCTTCACAGCTGTTACATTTATGGAAATGCAATAACAGCAAACTTCTTGGATTTGGCAAAGAGTTTTTACCAGATGAATACATGCCAGTAGAAGAACTTAAGTGAAATTAAAAGCCTGGCTCACTCCTCTTTTCTAAAGAAGTCTGGTGCAGTCCAGAGCATTCTGAAAGTTAATGAGAGATATTTTTTTTTCTAATTTCAAAACATGTATTCAAATTGCAACTGGTGAGCATGCACAGACCGTATATAATAAACACATCCATTTGAAAGCAATGTTCCATGTCCACAGTTAAACAGCTGATGAATGGAAATTTTTCCCTGATAGAAATATCAGCAGTCTATTTGCTTGTGATACGAAATGCAGTCAGAGTTGTCATCTTCCCTGAAAGTTTAATCCAGTCATCTAATTTTACCCTTTAACAAAATATCTGTATGGTTAACTGAGTGAGGAAAAAAAAAAGGTACCTGGCCATTTCTTTCTATTGCTACGATTTGCTAAAGCTCTGCTCCAGCAGCTCTCAGTGGAAAACTGCATAGACCAGGAATGTCTGCAAGTGAGATGCACAGACAGAAATATTCAGCACAAGATGTAAGGAAAAGAAGACTGCAACATACCTTCAGCAGTGTGCTCCTTCCTTCCCAGACAGCCAGTTCTCAATAATGTACACTACTGATGGGACTAGGAAAGTAATTGTAAATGAACTACTAATAAGCAGATTCATGAAACCAGATGTGACAGCAGGGTGTCACTAGGTCCTTTTAAAACTTGCCTCCAGTGCTATCTCCTAGTTCCTCCAGACAGAATTAGACATTCGCTGCTAGATCAGAGCTGAAGAAGCAAGGGTGCTTTCTGACTGCAGTTGCTAATGCTCCACTTTCAGGGAAAGCGCAGAAGTATGTGTGTGCCTGCACTAACTGCACACACTCATCAGCCTGCTACAAGCAGGGAGATGTGATATGCATACTGAAAGAGCTGTGCAGGGAGGAGTAGTTCAGAAGCATACCCAAGCCTATTCTGATAGTAATTGCACCCTACTGACCTCCCTGGGCTGGATCACTGCTGTATAATTCATCAATAAGTCTATCGGTCAATAAGCAATAGATCTGAAATAGTGCATAAGGGGAGGGGAGAGGAGGGGACAAATACAGTTTCAACCCTTCAAACAGCAAACTTTCAAGATAGCTGTTTTACATTTCTCTGCCCTTAATGTTCCCACTGCAAATATCATGATCCATAGGTGAAGGTAATCGAATTTCATTTTAATAATCTGAAAGAATATTTCTTTAGTCATGATAAAGCATATTTTTACAGGAATCATTAATGAGAACTATTCTTTTTCCGGGGACTATAGGAGTACCAACAGACCCCAGCTGTGAAGGTGGCCCCACAGAGGAAGGTGGTGTACTGCCTCACTCTAAAAAACAGAACTTAGTTAGATATGACAACTGCAAGAAATATCAGTATCTTTATTTTTATTTAAGAAAATAAGTTTCAGAAAGGGAAGAGGTATGCCCAAGGTCACACGTGGAATTTGAACCCAGATCTCCTACATGCTCTTTCAGATGCTTACAAGTAAAACCAGACTGCTTCTGTAGAAAACAAATCACCAAAACATGAAGGAGCCCTGAATGCCACTAACAACTACCTTTGGTATGAACCAAAGTGGCAACTGTCCATGGTCTATCTTCATGTCTCCTTTTTAAATGCAGCATTTTCACATGAATTTGACCATGCAAACTTGACAGGTAATTCCGATGGAACATGCTCCAACCTTCTGGAAAAGTGCATTGTCACATTAGCTTGCACACCTCTTTAAGCAAAGCTGTAAGACTAAAATTTCTTTGGCTGGTCAGGCTCTACTGTCTATGCTGCAAGATCCCCTTCTAGATTCTACAGTGGGGCACTGGCTTCAGATTGGGTTGATGACAGGAAAAAAAAAACATAGTAAGTAGTCAGCACCAGGGTCTAGCAGTCCTAGAGTGGTGCTAGTCATCATTCATCCTAGGAATGACTGTATTCTGCTTTATTTGTGAGGTGTGATAAGATCACAGCTCAAGGTGGCATGGCTGCAGGCCATAAAGATAAACAGTAGGAAGTGAAAAATCTTCAGAGACTTATCCAGAGGAGCAGCATGTCTGCAAGGGATATTTTCTGAGTTGAGTGAAGAGTTTCTTTTTGGCTACTGTTCTTTACAGACTGCTGGACAGAACGCACAGCCTCAAGTCCATTGTGCTTGCAGCCTTAATGAAGAAAGAATACATGACAGACACACTGTAGCAGTGCTTGCAAAATACAGTAATAGTGAATTACATAAAAATACATTAAAACCCCCTACATTTATTTTTTTAATACATGTATTATCCTTGAATACCATTAAATTATCTCAGTGAAATCACTTAATATGACCTTAGTTCAGGTCTACATTGATATTAATGAGAATTTTCCATCAGGGAGAAGAATTTTGTCCCTTTAAAACATTTTTTGAAATTTAACAGGAATAGTTCTGTTTTCAGAGATGCTAAATATGACTAACTTAGTTTGATTTAGTTGAACTGCAAGCAAGCAGTTCGACTCTTATCCTACATCAGATCTGGACATTCTGGGCAGGGGTTTTTTTTTGTTTTTTTTTTTTTTCTCTCACAAAAAGGAAGTACTTACAAAAACTCCAAACCCACAAACATTTAATCAAACAAGCAATGCAGAAAAGCTAGCAGGATTAGTTCTGGAAGTAAAATCACTGCTCATAAGATATGAGATTTTACAGTATCTGAAATGCTGACATTATATAGTGCTGTCCTTATGTAAAGATTGGCATTTACAAAATACTCTGGAGTTGCAAATAAGTGCTGGAAATAGTAAAATGTACAAGTCTATAGGTGAGAGAAGATCTGTGCAGAAACATTATGGACACCTAGGAATGATGCAAGGAGCTAGGATCATAAAGAATGAGAATATTGTGGGTGGAAGAGATGCTTACAACTTATTTGACATGTTCTATGTGGATAGGATTACAGCTACATGGAGCATAGACATGGACCTCTCTGTCCTCCAACTCGCCCAGAAGTCATATGAAAAGTGAAAGTCCTGTCCTACCTCTGAGCTGAGTGGTACCTCCAGGAAAATCCATTCCCAGTTATTATTGCTAGTCCTGCTTGAACTCAGGAGTTGACTTAAATTTATGTGGATATTGTCAGCATGACACCATGCTCAGATAAGGCTGCCTCTCAGTAGTGTAGACTCACCCAGGCTCAGTGCCAGGCTAATCACGTCACAGATCATTCTTGTTCTGGTTATTGTTACATCTTTATTGTTACAGATTAAAAAAATTCTACGATTCTATGATTCAGGGCTTATTTTGTCTCATTTGGTAGATTCGAAGATAGTGTAGTCTTGGAAGATTATACAGCAAGAACCTACTTTCAAAAGACTGAAGAAAGAATAACACAAACCCTTAGGTTTTAGGTAACTAGAAGTAGGCCTCATATAAAATTTTTATAGGACTTGTAAAATCTAGAGTCTGTTGTTTCCCAAAATTCAGAAACTAATATAAAAAGTGTGGGTGAAAGACAGTGATGACCATTTATACTCCTAATGAATTCACCACATCTGCACATAACTTTCATGCCTTTCATATGCACAGAGCCCTGAGGCCACACACAGACACACACAGAAGTCAACCAAGCACTGCCTGTATTTGTTACCTTGCTGGTATTTTTTCAGGTAATACACAAAGGTGCCAGTGTATTCCTAGGAAACAGGTTCTCTTGAAAACAGCATTCAGGTAACAAATTCACCCAAAAAGTTTGAAGAAAAAATTAGAAGTTGTCTTTCTTTTACAATTATTCCTTAACTGATTATTCCACTAGTTATGCTAATATCCTCTTAGCAAAAATAGAATGGACTAATGTTTTTGAAAACAATGTAGCAGGTAGGTAATCTCCAGTTTAAAATATTTCATTTTTGAATGGTCTTTACTTTAAGTATTCAATAGTATCTGGTCTCTTTTTGTCTGTAATGTAGCTCTTTGTCCCTTCCTTTCAAACCAGAAACTTCCTTCTTTTCAAATCCCTTGGAAATCCCAGACACAGTGTTTAGTTAGTACCTATAAGTAAAACCATACATGTTCAACAAAAAAGAAAGTAAAATATTAAAGCTCCTCAGATAGGAATTTCTCCTTCAACAACAAATCAACATATATCTATACAAACAAATTTTACAGTATTTGTGAAATACATAATGCATAAAGGAGCCACAACACCTTCCCTAGGTCTTCGATGGCCATTTTCTGTAAGGACACAATGATTCCCAGAGCAAACAAGGTCAGAACAGAGCTGAAAGCCCCAGTTACTTTGGGTGGTAAAGTACTTAGAAATCTCAATTCCCTTAAGGGTGAGAGAAAAGGTGTTCTATATAGTATATCCACTTAATGTGTTTGTTTATGCATAATATTAATGAACCATTACAAACATTTGGAAAATCAGGGATGAGTATATATAACTATATGTACATATATATGTGTATATGTATTTATTTAATTTTATATAAATATCCACATGTCTATACATGTTTATGTATGTATGGGCATGTATATAACATATGAATATATTCAAGCAAACTCCTGTATTGACATTTTGATATTTGTTAACTTCCCTGACAGCAATATGGAAATAATATTGCATGAGAATAGATGGTATTTAGGAACATAAAGCCCATATCTTGATAGTACATTGCTGTTAGCATTCCACATTTCACATTCTAAAGATATTGACTTTTTTCTCCTCATACTTTCAGAGTGAGGTTATATCAATGTCATTCAAGCAAGGCTGTGTATTTAACCTGGAAGACACATTTTTTTCTTTAACACTGAACATTAATAATTTACCCTCTAAGATATTAGAATAGCATCAAAATCCACTTATATTTTTATAGGATTTGTATGTGACAGCTAGTCTTCCTGATTCTTTTCATGAGCAAAGTTCTTTGACTGTGGTCTATACATAAGAAACTGTGCTTTCTTAAGTTATGAATAATAAGTGATTTTAATACTGTATTTGAGTTTTCAGTAACATTTGTATTTATGAAAATTAGTGCCTGATGAAGACCTCTGAATTGGAATTCACACCAGAAGTCACGCGTTATAAAAAAAAGAAAAAGAAAAAAAAAAAGATATAGAAAGAATGTGATATGACTACTTGATTACTTTGCTTTTTTTCCTCTATGCTTATGATCTATTTTGCAATCTCCATTTTAAAGTCAAGATGAAAGTCAATTCAGACAAGTCACAAGGATAAAGATGCTGCAGTTTAGAGGATTGATTCTGATCTCATTCACAACCAGCTTCCCAGAGAGACAATTCTTTAGCTTTCCTATATGGCATGGTGTCTTCTCCAACAAGAATTCATGAAAGATCGGGTACCATTTTTTGCAAATGAAGATGAGCCCTAGTCCTGAACTGGTAGTCCATTTACAAATATCTTCTACATGGTCTTTTTTTATGATTTAATGTCATGTCTTTGAAATATCAACTTCAAGGGATTTTGTTTTCCCCATTTTCCCTAGCTAGCATGTGCATTAACATATGTTTTCCTTAGTAAGGCAGCCATTAGAAGCATAAATGTCAGACATGAAGAAGCTACTAGGTCATACATTCTCTTTAACAGCAATTTGCACACCCATCTGTGCTTTAAATCTCTCCATGAACCTGTTACTGTGCTTGTGAGAAGGAAACTGGACTGCATTACTATTGAAGTATTACTGCATTGGCATATGAAATCCCATGTGTCCACAAGTATAATGAAAAATGTATAGATAATGATATGAGGAGTTCTGGTGTATGTGTAAACTTTCAAAAAGGTCTTTCAAAAACCTTCACTGATTTGGGAGCAGAGATGCGTTCCTAAGTCATGTGGCCTTTAAAACATACGCATCTTAATTACCCGTGCTTAAACTAATTATTAAACAGACATTAAATCTGAACCCTGGCCAAAGTACATAATCTTTCATAAATCTTGTCTTCATCGTGAAACATTCAAACAAGAAGTTTAAAGCCTCTCTCTCAAATACCTTTGTGAGAAGGAAAATTTAAGTAAAAGTTTACCTTCTTATCTGTAATAGTCAGAAAGCACTACTATTTCCAGTCACACTAATTCAGATAAAAGCAGGGAGATTTTAGTGAACAGAATCCTTTACTGCCAGTTCTCACTTTTCACTGGAGGTGTATGTGTGTGTTTGGATGGGGGAGTTTCTCCTTACCTGATTTAATTTTGAAAAGTTGGATGAGATCACAACCCCAGGCTTTAAGTAATTCAATATGCTACAGAGCTAAAACCACTTGATCTGTGTCTGACTTGAACTATAAATAAAAGGTTGACCATACTTATTCTTTAACTTTGTTTCTCAGCAGTGTTCCATGACTTCTTAATCTAATGGGCATTTTTGTCCCAAAGGAAAAAAAAAAACCACAAACCAAACACATTTAACCAGAGCGTCTTGAAAAGCAGTAACGACACTCATAGAAACTGCTGTTGGAACAAAAATATAGAAATACAGAAATCATGGCATTTAAAATCATGGTATGAAGCCTATCAATCCTATTGTTGCACTCCAAAACAGAGCAGTAGAATATTTCATACTGTGAGAGTTTCATATATTGATAAGGGTCAATATGGCATATGATTGTAAACTGGGCTATTTCACTACAATGTAAAGAATAAAAAGTAATTTCATAGTCACCATTATTTATGTACTACAGCAGCGCAAATATGCCCAGCATCAGTGGATAACTGTAGAGTTTTATTTTATTGCTGGCCATTTTAGATCTGGATTCAGCAAAATATTTTTATGCATTTGCTTTCCTTTAAGTAACAGAGCATTTCCATTGCCTTCAGTGGATGAAGCAAGTATCAACAGGAAGCATAACTGAGCTGGTGTGAATACTGCGGGGTCAGAGGAAAGAGGCAGTCACAGCATAGTTAGTAAGGTGCTAATTGGATAATGTAGTGAGAAACTGAGTTAAATACAGAGGAAGGGCGGGAGGTTTAGATAACTAGAACAAATGTAAGTGCTGAACTCTAGGAACAGCTATAAGAGTATAAAAATGGACACAAAGTTTGTTTGATGTAGTAAATCATTACACTGGAAGTCAAAGGAAACAGAAAAGACTAGTGTGGAAACTCCCAGGCTGGACTCAGATCATGACTCCTTCATTAAAGTCCATAGAAAAACAATGACATGGCTCTTCCAAAAAGCAGAGAAAACGAGGACCATTTTTTTCGTTTCCTAAACGTGAGAGTCATATACGAACTGTTTGATGCTTCTTAACAAAAAGGCGTTATTTAGTGTGTTACTGATATCAATAATTGCTTTCATAAAGATGTCAGAACCAGTCCAATTCCTGCTGTTTAAAAATGAAACCCAGTGTCCCTGGCTGGGTTTCAGACTCTACCAAGAAACTGGGCAGTCAGAGTGCTACCATGCAGAGCATAAAGCCATTACAAGTGTGCCCACTGCAGATGTGTGAGACAGGCTTAGGGTAACAATTAGAAGGGTCTTATGGTAGGGCTTATACTCCCTGTCATGCAGACATTTCTTCCTTAACTTTGGAATACAAATGCAGATCTCAGTCAAAATAATAATAATAAAAATATGTAAACATGCATGCTCTTTTTTTCCCTCAGAGTTTGGTAAGACACTGGACTGAGTCCAGAGAAGAAACATGGAGGCTTCACTGATGTGAGACACTTCAAAAAGAGATGGAAAGGCATGACCTGGAGTGTTTCTTCAGCCCCAGGGAAGGACAAGGTATATAGGTAGGTACTGTCAATCTCTAGTTCTGATAAGTTTATTTGAAAATTTCCCTGTTCACAAAGATTTATTCCCTGTTGCTTAGCAGCAAATCTGCTCATTCCTGGTTCACCCTTATCTCAGGAGGGACCAGAGTGATGCCGTGTTTGTCATCAAGGAACTCCAGAGATCAATTAGCTTTCTGGGCTGCCCTAAGTATAGCTTTACAATGCTCAAAGTTACAAGCATATCCATGAAATCAAACACTTGTTCCTATTTGTTTCTACTTGGCAAATAGAGCTTGGCTGAGAGGAAGGAAAAACAAGTTAGAGAAGTGTTGACAGAGGAGGGTTCTTATTCTTAAGGATGTCACAGTATCTGTCCCTCAGGCTATATTTTTTTCCATGTAAATTGTAAAGGATGCTGTTAAAAGCTATTTTGAACATAGATCTGCTGTTGGACACACTATGTAGCAGAGGCATAGGCAATACAGTATTGAAAATTTCTTTCTAGCAAGGAGGTAGAAGGAGCAGCTAGGATCCTATCCCATTTCCACAGTCAGCAGAACTTAAATCCTGACTCTGGCCAACACGAATCCATCACCAGACTCCTATGTTTCAGGTCCTTACCATGACATCTCAGACCAGGACTCCTCTTCAAGATAAAAAAATTAAGACTATCACTCAATAACTGCTTGGGAATGAACAGTGTTTTGTCATAGTTTCTAGAGGAATTGTGAAAAACAGTATCCTTAAAATTTCTCTTTTATGCTTGCCTTTTTCTGAGAAATGTTAAAAAGAAACACAAATACACTGCAGCAAGTAAAAATTTGAAGCACCATCTCCTGCAATTATGTCTTTGTGTTTGTTCAGGGGTTGAACCTTTATGATTTCAAGTGGGAGCCTAGCTTGGTGTTACTGATACACTAATGTCTAAAGATCTTGGCCATGATGCAAAAGTTCTGTAGTGGGGTGTTCATATAATTTATTTTACTTAACCAAGGTGCATAGGATCTCTCAAAGCTCTGTAGTTTTCCTCTGTAGTAAACAGAAAGAGCTAGGTTCCTTGAGAAGCTGATTCAGAGTGAATAAATCACACATTCCTCAGGACCTCAGCTGGAGTCTGAATTTTTCCCTGAGAGAAAAGAAGTTTCTGAAAAAATTAGAGTCTAGTTAGAAGAGAGGGGGAAACACTCAAAATTCTACTGCCTGTCTGAGAGGGTTGGATGAAAAAACCCTAAACAAATAGAAAACACAGAAGAAAACAACATAAAAACTACCAAAAAAAATTCCACAAGCATGAAATTTCAATGACAAATCAAACTGCTCAATCTTTTAAATGTTTTGACTCAAATCAAACCTGTTTAGTTCCATATAATGTCTCCATATAAGGAGCCATGGTTCAAGTACTTCACATCCTTAATTTCAGTTTTGGAATTAATTCCCTAACATAACACATCGTAGTTCTCAGACTTGGTAGGAGGAGGTAATGCATCAAATACGAGTTAAACATCCTGGCTTCATGATAGAAAAAGACAAAAAGTCACAGAAATGAAAGATCTTATGACAGACAGGGTTGGATACATTTAACCTAATTTTAAAGATCTGCAGTGTACATGGCCACATTTGAATTAGTCATATAGACTCTATAGAAAATGGGACAAAACCAAATGTTTTTAGAGTGAGATTTATTTCATTGTAGACATCTATAACTGCTCAGATAATTCCTCGATTTCTCTTTATTGATTGTGAGGAAAAGCAAGAGAAATTTGGACTAAATCATTATGCGGTAGGGACATAATTAGGTGAAGTGACTCTCATTTACTGGGACAACATTGACAGGAGAGTACTTTATTTTTCAGAACTGTTCTATCTGGGGGCAATTTTGTAAAGGAAAAGCAGAAACTTTCTCTGCAAATATCATTCTTTTCAGGAAGAAGTGCATCTAGTCATAGACCAACTTTTCCATCAGAAGGAGTTTTATCAGAAAAATTCCAGCAAGCCATATTCCTTAGGTTTATATATCCACAAGTAAAAACACAAGGGGTATTTTTTTTCCTCTCTCTGACTGCCAAACCCAGAAACACACACAGATATGACAGTCATGTCATGTTCTTTCCATATTGTGCATTATTATTATTAGAAATAAAGGGGATTCTGTTTATTTCATAATTCTACCAGATGATCTTTATTAATATTTCATAATGGGTCCAATATTCCCACCGCAGAACAGAACTATCTAGTATGTGTTCAGCAGCTTACTTGTCTGTTTATCCCTAGCCCATGGAAAAAAACAATGGGAAAATTCTTTTCATTCATATAGGTAACCATCTCCACATGGTTGTCAGAATTATTCCCCATTTAAAAAAAAATTAGAAATTCATGAAGACACAATTATACTGAACTGATTTACAATCCTCCAACCACAGATCTCATGGCACCTCAACCACTCTGCTTCTGCAATGTTTTTACCCAAACATTGATTTTGAGCCAAAGCACTAAACAAATCCTGAAAGAATCACTAAATATATCTGGCATTAGACTTTTCATTATTATATAAATCAATAAGCATAAAAGAATACATTCAGTAAGAACAGGAAAAGTGTAATAAAGCAGATATCCTAATTACAACCTCCATTAAAACTATCCATCAGCTCTGGATGACCTCTTGCATGTAAATCACAAGGGTAACTCTATCCTTCTACAGCTCAGAAAGAGCACAAGTCCTTAAAATAACCAGTAATGAGACTGGTATTTTCCATAATCTTTCTGACATACTATATAGAAGTGAAAGGCATAGAACTGGAAGGGACATCTAAGCCATTAAGTTCAGCATCCTGATATTACAGTAACCATGCTGTACATATCTCACATAACATTATTAAGATGTGTTGTAAAACTAGATAGATTTTGCCCATCTCAGAAAGCATTTCAGGCTCTAACCGCTCTGCTTCATGTCAGTCTCTTTCCATTTATTTTTGTTTCAGACCAGCATTGAGACCTTGATTTTAAATCATTTGCCTTCCCTTCTTCTTATTCTTCTGATATATTAAAATCATTTTCCCAATCTGAAATCAGCCAATGAAGATGTTATCAAATATCTATGTCTTTCTCCTGTGCTACTAATTTTATCATCACAAGGATTTGCAAAAACAGACTTTTTCTCTTTGAGTCCCTCTCCACAGGATTCATTTTCTCTCTGTTGTTGTTTGTTGGTATACTTCATCATTCATTCACGGTCACATGCAAAGACAGCCTAGCCAAGTCTTGGACTTTTATATTCTTTCTTTCATTAAAAAAGGTTTACAAGGAGATATCTTTGGACATGTTGATCTAAGTGTTGCAATATATACTTTTTATGGAATATTCACAGTGAATAAATGAAGAGGCTGTTGTGGCTACAGATACTCTAGCACAGGATTAACCCTGCAGGTTTAGAACACCACACAACCAGCTGTGAAGGCATCTTCCTTTTTCCAAAGCTCAAAAATATTCAGTCCACCTGCAGAGTGCCAGGTTGAAAGTAATATACTGCTGACTCATACCACTTAAACTCTGTTTCAACTTTGGAAATTAACTGTATGCATGTGCATAGGAGATAAGCTAAGCTTCAGAATACAAACTGGTATTATTTATGCATTTATATGCAAGAGAACCATACATCTCCAGTGTTTTAGAAACTATATGGATTAAGAAAAACAAAGAGACAAACAAAGAAACAAAGAAACAAAAAAGATGAGTGCAAACAAAAACGTTTCTATATAAGTGTGGCAATCACAAGGAAATGGTAAGGCAAGTTCATACAGTGTGCCAGCCTGTGGGCTCTGCTTATTTGGTTCTTAACAGATCTTAAGTTTGATGTAGATGTCATTCTAAAATAAGATTGAAGGAACATAATAAAGCGGAGGTATATGGAAGACAGCACAAGAGTATTTTTGAAGAAATAGAGTCACTTTTCTCTTCCTCGAATTTTCAGGTTCAAGGGCTGGAACTCTGGGTTCAGTTACATTCCTGCACTGTGCTCATCATTACATGAAAATCATACACAGACATGTGCATTACATTGTTTAAACCCTTTGAACTGAAAATGCAACTGTATACATTGAGCAGCCCTGTCATTTATTAATATTATATCTAACCCTCTGGGAGCTCTTAGCATTCAGTGTCACTTGCACTATTATGTAGGCTTCTTTACAGAACTGTTTTTTTCCTTGCTGCCTGACTTTTTTCATCATTCTTATAATTAAAATCTCTTTTGATTCTATTTGGCATTTCACCATCTGCACAGAAAGAAATACCTTGGAACTGGCCAGCCTATGACTTCACACTATCCACTAATTAAACAGGGTTTTAATCGAAGATTCTTAATCACCCTTAATTTTCTGACTACAAGGTGGTTGTGTCTGCACTCAGTTCCCCAGTGACTCAAAGGATGGATGTACAAATGAAAACCGACTGTACAAATGAGATTGCAGGGTTCCATATTTATTCCTTCACAATGATTCCTGATCAGATTTGCTCCATTCACAAGAACAGTCATTATTTTTCCAGGTGCTAGTTGGGCAGATTTTATCTGGAATCCAGAGTTCAAAGTGCATCCTTTGCATATGCACTTTCCACATAGAAAAGCAGGAGGCAATAAAAACAAAATGAAGCAAAACAAACCCTCTTCAAGAGAGATTAGAAAGAAACCCAACACTTTGTTTCAGTTCTTTTGTTAATGTGGAAGGTTTTGATAAAAGTGTTCTGTATTTGATCAGAAGCTCCCTGCAAACTTCTCTTGGAGACTGGAAACTTTAAAACAAAAAGTTGAAAAGTCAAAAAATGGTGTCCTTTTTTTTTTATCATATTATCACCCAAAAAGACATTTTCTCCAGGTATCTCCTTTTGACTTAGAAGATTTAGAGTTTAATCCACTGAAGACAGAATAACTTTGGATTGTGTTAAGAAGGCTTCTTGACAGATTATTTGATCAGGGTGGAATTTTACTGTAGCTGCTTTAATTTTACAGACAAGAGAAAATTATAAAAGGAATAGTACATTGGGTATGTTCTTGGTTGTAAGGTATCAGTATCCAGAGAAAACATTGCACACTTGGGTGGTCTTCTCATCTGTGTGATGTTGAATAAATCACTTCCATTCTATTCCCAGTTTTTCCCCTTTCTGCCCTACCTTCATCTAAAATCTTGGACTGTGAGCAACTCACTGTGAATAATCTATCTTGTTTACACATTTGGTTTATCATTATGAGAGACAATTCTTTATTCAAGTTACTAATAACTGTTGTATGGTAAATCATTTCTATTTTCTGTTTGGTTTTGGTGTGCTTTTTGTTTGTTTTGGGTTTTGTTGGGTTTTTTGGTTCTAGAAAAGTTTATTAAATGGCTGTTAAGAAAATAAAATTCTAAGAATGTCTAAACCATGCTGTAACTGATTATATTGTCTGTCTATACTCTTCTGGCTCATTTTTCCATGTAAGAACTCTTGGTATATTTAAAAGTTGATTGCCACCTCTTTAAAGCACACAGCATGATCATTATACAGGCAAATCATACACCAATTTTTTTCAGTATTCACTGTTTTCATGAGTGATGTGAGTGTATTACAGTTCTCTTGATAAGAGTTTCAGAGAAATCTGTTCTGAATAGGATATTATTCAACCTTCCCATGTCTTCTTTGTAATGGAGCCTTGTCTGATGCCAGTGGATGAGACAAGTACATTTCCTTCTCCTGACCTTCACGTCATGCCTGGGTTACTGGTTGCTATATTCCAGCTAGTTCTTGTTTTCATTACAGCTGCCAGAGGGAAAATGCTGAATTTCACCTCCTCTACATTATAAACAACATGATATTAAAGACACAGTACATACCAGCAATCTGAACACTGTGTCTCAGTTTCTGTCTTTCTGTCCCAAAGGTCCTGCATTTTAAACTCTTGTATTGTTTTAAACTCTTGTATTGATTGTATAAAATCTTCAAGT
The DNA here is from genome assembly GCA_013399075.1 of Chloroceryle aenea. Lineage (NCBI taxonomy): Eukaryota > Metazoa > Chordata > Aves > Coraciiformes > Cerylidae > Chloroceryle > Chloroceryle aenea. Next base: position 294,926 of record VWZY01008425.1, on the reverse strand, counting down.
AATAAATTTGAGCAAGTCAAATCCAAGGATAAAAAAAAAATAAAATTCACAGAATCACAATGTTAGGGTTGGTAGGGACCTCAAAAGATCATCTTGTCCAACCTCCCAGCCAGAGCAGAATCTCTTAGAGTAGGTCAAACAGGAACATGTCCAGGCAGGTTTTGAAAGTTTCCAGAGAAGGAGACTAAATTTTGGAGGATTTCAGACTTGAATTCAGTCTCTTGCCAGGCCCAAATCTTCACCTGTGAGACTGTGAGACTCATGGAGAAAGGGTCAGGACAGATTGCTACAAGAAGAAGTAGTTCATTTAAACTCTGCTGTGTCTGGCAAGGCACTTGTATCATGTAGCAGCCTTGCACTTCAGCTACATCCAGGGTACCTCTGTCCCCATGCATTCTGGTGTATTTCTCAGGGTTATCTATTATTGACTATGAATCAGTAGCTAGTGGTCAGTAGTTTTATGTGGGACATGAACAGCTGCCTCCTGTGGCGATCCAAGCAGTCAGTGGGGAGGGAGATGTTTAAGGAATGCTCATTTCATTATCACATTGCTGTAGGTGGTGGAGTAAAGTATGTGCATTGAAACAACCTTAAACATATTTAATGGGGGCAGCTGGGGAAAAAAGTTCAAAACCAGTGCAAACTATACAGATGCCAGAAAAAATCTGCACTCAGTCTGTCCATGGACAGAAAGAGATGTGAAATGTTAGTAACACATTCCACATGTCAGTGACAGAATTAACACTGAACTGCACATCATAAAGATACAGATCATTGGCAGTATTCTCAAAGAATACTGTTGGCTTTATCAATGTCATTGTTCTCCTCCTCCTATTTCCCCAGTGTCTAAACCCAGGAATATCTCATTAAACCAACTCTTTTCAGGGAACACCAGGGAGTATGGGAGTACAAAAAATTGCTAGTAAAACAAGAACTGCCAACTGAAACCATCAAGATCATTATCAGGAAAGGCTTCAAATGCTTCAACTATAACAGAGATGGTTCTGAGTGCTAATGAGCATCCAGATAGGACAGGCATTTTCTCACCCCCTGAGGAAGGGTCGCGACTAATCTGACAAACTCAATGTGCCTCAGCATTAGAGGAAGAATACTTATGAAAAGGTCCAGAGATGTCAGAGAAAGAAAATCTTTAAAAGTATGCTTAAAACAGACAACTCTGATAAAGACAGGTCTGGGGCAAGAACAATGTCATGGTTTAACCCCAGCCAGAAACTAAGCATCACACAGCCACTTCCTCGCTCCTTCCACCATCTCCCCAGTGGCATGAGGAGAATCATCAAAAAAACCAAACTCGTGGCTTGAGATAAAAGCAGTTTAATAATTGATATAAACAATAATAGTAACAATATTATAATGAAGAGGAAGAAAATAAAGAGAGAAATAAAACTCATGAAAGACAAATGATGCACAATACAACTGATCACCACCTGCTGACTGATGTCCAACTAATCCCTGAGCAGCAATCAGCACCTCCCAGACAACTCCCCCTAGTTTATATACGGAGCATGATGCCCTGTGGTATGGAATACCCCTTTGGCTAGTTTGGGTCAGCTGTCCTGGCCATGTTCCCTCACAGCTTCTTGTGCACCGCCTCACTTGCAGAGAATGGGAAACTGAAAAAACCTTGCCTTAGGATAAGTATTACTTAGCAACAACTAAAACATCAGTATGCTATCAACATTATCCTGGTACTAAATCCAAAATACAGCACTATACCAGCTACCAGGGAGAAAATTAACTCTGTCCCAGCTGAAACTGGGACAAATACACAGACACACATGCACAAATGTGCATGTGTATGCATGTGTCTACATACAGATAAAAATGCACTACGAATTTGCACAGACTGTTTTGTGTCATACCCATAAAAGAAGATATTTCCATGGTAATGTATAATCCATTTTATAGGCTATTAACATCATCTATAAAGAATAACTGCTATTCTTGTCATTCCTTGCAAGATAGTCTTCCCATTTACAGAAGAATGCATGGTGTCTTCGAAAAAAATTTTACTACCTGTGCTTGTTCAAATACTAAATTATTTTGGAAAGAAGCCTCTTTATATGGCTCCAATATGTTTGGCAATTATATGTAATATTTACCTTATTAAATTGTAAGATCTGACTGAAACAGGTATAATTTCCAATATTTTCTTGCTCTTTTAAGTCCAAATTATTCTTGTTGTAAAATAGAAGTCTTTTCATGCTTTTATGAAAGTAAATTGTGAGTTGAAATCAAAGGATGTTTACCCAAGGAACAAGTTTTCTTGGAAGGGTCATTTTAATCTTATGTCTGATGAATTTGTGTCTAGAAGTAGCCAGGAAAAATGCATTTTCTTTCAACTTTATAATGAAATCATAGACTGAAATGAGTTCCCTGTGTTGCTTATGACAGTCCGCATTTAGGTACTATGAACAAGGAAACTTGCAGATTTTCACAATATGGTTATGAAAAACATGTTTACAAAACATAGTTTTCCACTTTTTGACTTGAAAACTGCACTGCAACAACTGCAGCTGCCAGAGCTGGTTGTGCAAGATTTCTGGCTAAGTATCCATTTATTATTTATGCCTGTCATGTTCCATCAGATTTTTTATCTGATGTTGTTGATGCACCAAATTTTGTGTACCTGAGAGCAGGTTTGCATCTTCATATGTCATTGGCTCTTTTTATTTGTACATCTTAACACATACAGAACTCCATGAGTCTTTATTTTGTCATGTAACTGCTTGTTTTTTACTAAACTTGTCTTCCCACACAGAAGTTTATATATGTTTCTCTCCTGGCATTAAGGTCACTATTTTTCTGCCTTATGATATCGCTGATAACACTTTCAAGCATGGTTGTTCTTTCAGTCAAAAAGGACTGCCTTCTCTATTTTGACAGTCCCTTTCTTACAATAAGAACATCAAAAGAGTGGAAGGATACAGGAAATCAGAATATAATCTTCTAATCCTACAAAAGACTGGAAGTGCACGATACACAAGGTTGTAGGTATGAAGCATCTCTTCATGTCATCTCCAAGAGTTCTGGCATGTCAGACTTCTCTCAACCCACAGGGCTCTAACAGTGGTAAATAAACATGTACCATTATATTGTGAGAAGTGGATAATCAGAACAATTAAGTAGCTGCACAAGAACTCTAACCCAATACGAAAAATTGAAGCTGTGCTTTCCACACGACAGTCAATGGCTTCAGGCATATAAATTTGTTTTCTCTTCCCATATACCGGGCTAAAGTGCTTTAGCTGACACTGATCCTAAAGATGGATGCTATATAGAATTAAAAAGAATGTTAGTAAGGTATAAACTTCCCATCTCAGAAACTCAGAGTACTTCTCTACAGTTTTCAGGATCACAGGAAGCAGGGAATAGCTGGGAGTTTTAATGGATGGTGCTGACAGCACCTGTTAAAGGGGAAACAACGCTGTGAATTTGAATGTCAACCAAGAGTGAAGCAGTCTCAGTATGAAGGGATAGACAAACTGAACTGGTGCAAATGTGCCACAGAAACAAGAAGTTGCTTACCTGGTGATACATCATTATGCCATGACAAAAAAAAAAAAACTAATCTCTCCTGCTTCTCCTTCCTCTTTACCACTTATCTCCTTTTATGACAAAAATTCTTTTTAGCTTTTCTTTTCTCCCTCTTTCCCTCAAGAAAAAAAGATAAAAATAATAATAATACTCATAAAAAAAAAAAATAAAATGCCAATTCTGTAATCAAGAGAAACTCTGACTTTAACAAGTGTTCTAGATATAAAATCTTTGCTTTCCAATCAGATCTTCACATTTAAAAAATAGAGTGGGAGCAGCACCTTTTACCCAGGAAGAATAGTGAGGAATAGGACTTAAAGGAAAAAAACGACTTGAGCTGACTTTTAATGTGTTTAAAACTGCAGATACTCATGTCCATTAGATAACAATTACCATACAGGGAAATAGACCCCTCACAGAACTGTTCCTCACAATATTCTGTTATGATGCCAGAGCAGATGCCTACCTCAGAGGAAACACCAAACCTGCCTCAGTATCTTCCTAAATGGAGAATGACCAGGAGCAGTAAAGCAGCATTGAGACAGGACTACATGAACCCAGCTCAGTGTAAAAGTTGTTCAAAGAACACAACAGTCCAAGCAAATTTCCTGAAATTAAGAAACTACCAGCCTGATTCAGAGTGGTTTGAAGTCAATACAAATCTCCGTAGTGACTTGAAAGGGCTGAGTACAAAGCCCTCAATGTATAATTTCTGCTGGAGATATTTGAAGATTTAGGAGCTCTGTAGGGAAGACAAGGCTGAAAAGGATCTCTTAGGTCATCAAGTCCAGTCACACATTATTTCTGGTATCTCATCCTATCCTCCCTTTCATTACTGTATCAGCCTCTATCTGTGAATGTCAGAACAAAGCCGCAACAGCCCAATATTTCTCTGATGAAGGGAAAAAGGCACAAGAGATATTAGAATTGGTTTCTTTATAACCTGAAGTTAAATATTTAACATAATGTGAAACTGAAGAAGAGATGCTTATGATCATTCCTATGAGGCTCATTGTATTCATATTAAGCCTCAAGTGACAGCTGGGAAATCTGGAAAAGGAAGACATTTGCACTGAAATTACTGATTGAAACATAGTAAGTAATAACACAGCTAAGGATTCAAAAGACAGAAAAGATCAATCTTTCTTAGTTATGTCAGTGCTGGACAGATAAAAGACATGAAAAGCAAGGGAAAACATGTCCCAAGTCAGCTGATTTGACTCTGAACTCAGAAAAAAGGAATAAGACTGCTGAGTAAGGAGGAGTTATATTTTCAGTCTTTTTTTCCTCCCCCTTATAGAACCAGAAGTTAATGGACTTGAGCAATGATTAGGGTCATCTAAGTGTTGTTTTCAGCTTAGTGTTCTCTCATTAAAAAAGCACCAAACAAACCAATGGCTAATTTATGTTATTTGATGTATTTATTAGTGGAGAAATCTAATCCCCATTCTAAGAACAAAGTCATATTTTAACACATCATATTGTAAAAAGAGTATATTCTGTATAGAGTTGGGTTTTTTTTAAAAAAAAAACGAACAAACCAAACAACCTCTTTTTCTCCAATAGGTTTCCTTTTTCTATAACTCTTACCTACTCTTTGGTTAGATATTACTTTCCTAAAAGAAGGCAAAAGAAGGTTTCATAATGTGTCATTTAGGGCACCACCTTTTTTCTTCTTTGCATTTATATATAAAACTTAATTTTCATGGAAAATTCTGAGGAGGTTAATTTGTTAGTTTGCCAGCTTTATCATGCAGATATCTGGCACTTAAAATTCATATTTGATGGTGAGTTACAAGACTGTATCCTGTCACTAAGGCAGTGAGGCTCTGAGAGTTAGATTTTCAGTGCCTAACTGCTAATTCAAAATTTGCCCATTACCAATATATTTATTTTATCCAGGCATTTTGGCAAATGTTCTTGTAGCATTTTGGGGAGTCACCAGATGGCACTAAAACATTGTAAGGTGCCAAAAATCAGTACATTTCTTGCCAAAAAAATGCTTTACTTTGAAATAATACAATTTTCTCTCTGCTTCAGCTGCAGATTGGACTAATATCTCCTTTAAATTCCACTAAAGTAGAGACACTGACACATGCTCACTGAGACAGAGAACAGCAGGATGAACTTAGATGTAGGTAACATGAATCAGCAATGTGCCCTTGTTACCAAGAAGTCCAATGTTATCCTGGGGTGCATTAAGAAGAGTGTAACCAACAGGTCAAGGGAGGTTCTCCCCTCCCTCTACTCTGCTCTAATGAGGCCACATCTGTAGTACTGTGCCCAGTTCTGGGCTCTCAAGTTCAAGAGAGACAAGGAACTACTGGAGATAGTCCAGAGAAGGGCTACAAAAAATATGAGGGGACTGAAGTATCTCTCTTATGAGGAAAGGCTGAGAGCCCTGGAGTTAAAAATATGAAGAGCTTTCACTGAAATTTTGACAAAACAAAAGGTACATTTCTTTGAAAGTTATGGTCAGATTGGATCATCTCCACTTGGCAAGCTAAAGTGATATTAATTTTGCTAAAATACTTGTTTTTACCTTCTCCTATTCTGAGTATGGGAAGGACAGGACAGAGTACAATGTGCACAGTAGTTTGTCCTAACATCCCTGTTTTGAGAGACTAAACTGGAGACAAGAAGGTTTTCAAGTTAATAACTTTTTTTTTTCTCCAAAACTTGCTAGAAAACAATTTTGATACGATGATTTTTTCAAGAGGGAAGGAGAGTAGTTGAAATAGTATTGCAATAGTCACTGCTTTTGACTCTGTGCGAGTCAAAGTATTCCAAAAGCTCAAGGGACATGCTTGAAATAATGGCCTGGGTATAGTAACAGTGCCCCTGAATATACCAACCGTAGCAGATAATGAGTGGACACCTATAGAGAAATTTCATCTTTATGATTCATGCCAGCATGGAACCCTGCCCTGGAGCTCACAGCTCTGAGCACTGTTCTACAGCTCAAAAACTGTTCTATAAAGCCAAAGTGTCCCAGAGATTATTTGCCCCCCGTTTTCTCATCTCAGGGTGAATACAAGACCATAATCTGGCCACACTCTGATATCCATTCATCACATCCTGAGTTTCTGCATTACCTCGTGAGCAAAGTAAGTAGGCAACATTTTTTTTTCTCCAGAGAAAATCCACAGTGTGATAGATGATGCTCCAGAAAGCATCCAGTCATTTAAAGAACTCCCACGACCAATCACAGTAACCTTGAAATATTTTGGAATATTTGATAAATCTCTCTCCCACCCTAAGCCTATTTCTTTTTCATGAAAAATCATGATTAAACACTTTGATTAAAGTTAGGTAAACACTTTACAGACCTTCCATCATGTACTTCAAAGCTTCTGTTAGTCCTGGATTCCTCTAGAGCAGAGATTGCCTTTGAAGGGCTGTTACCTCCAGCAGTGCTTCTGCAGTGTGGAAAATACCTCCTGCAAGGAGCCTACCCTGTGGCCCTCTATTTATAATCTTCCCATTCGTGCTTTCTATTGCAGGTGGAATTACTGATTGCTGCTTTGCTTCTACAGGTGCAACTCTTAACAGTCTAAATATGGCAGCACTGAAGCAGTTCATAAACATTAATTATTGCATCCTCATTACATCCCTCTGAGGAGAATGATGATAGAGCAGTGAAGGTGTCCTGGTATGGATCCAGAGGTGTGAGTTCATACCTCCCCTGGACTTGTTCCAGGCATCACTCCCAGTCAGATCAACTGTAAATGAGTACCACAGCACTGGGGCTGAGAAAACTAAAGACATCTGGATAGGATATTAGCCACATCACTCCCCTGTGGGAGGTTAGCAACAGAAACCACTGTCCTTGCCCAGATGAGCACAATTAACCCTTGTGAGGGTTTTCTTCCACTTTATACCTTACTTCATAGAGGTGCTGCTATTATCCTTCTGACAACAAGAACTGGGACAAAGAGGGATGAAGACCCAGACCTTCAAAGGCATTTGAAGCTCTCAATCCCTGTAAAACTCAGTGGGTGTTAGTCACACAAACACTTTGACTATTTGAGTCTAAACGATTTGTCTCAGTTCTGCAGCAGAACAGAAAAATGACCCTGAGTTATAAGTTTAGTCAGTTGGGATATTTGTTTTCTCTTCTACAAATCTTTGCTGGTAAAAGTAATAATTACATGAGAGTTTTATCCCATTGTGTTAAAGAACATCTTGAAAATACATATGTATTGTCACAAAACCAGGAATAAAGTTTGTTTAGTCATATGAGATGAAAGCTAATAAATACTGCTTTACATTCATTGCCTGTCGTATTCATTATACTTAAAAGATCCAAGATTGTTTTCAGCATGGAGTAAGACAATCACTGCCTTGAAGAGCGTATATAAAATTTTTCATTCAGTAAACTCACAGGGCATTTATAAACAGTAATTAATTAAATCATTGAAAATTATATGTCTTTATAGATGGGAAACTGGGGTACAAAACTTAGTGAGAACTGCTCAGAACATCACTTTAACTGATACCTGAATAGAAATAAAAAGTGATATTATTGATTTCTTGTCCTGTACTCTAATCACCAAACCATTTACTCCTAAGATATAATTTAAATTGTTTTTATTTTAATGAACTATGAATATAATTAAAAAAAATTCTTTAGATTGCCCCAAGGTGAGAGAAGATAAAAAGGCCATGCAGATACATGGTCTCCTGCTTTTCTTCTAAGCCCTTCATTGTATTGTACAAACAATACAATTAAAAAATTTTGAAAATTAAATGTTCCATCATTAGCTAAATGGGCAGAAGTAACTGTCTAAGTGATACATACCAAGTTCTTGCAGCAACATTTAGAGACCAAACTACACTGAATAGTATCCCCTCCTATAGATAATCTTTGGGCTCTGCTAAATGCACTGGAACCAGTGAAGCAGTAAATATATCAAACTATGGAGGCAAACAAAATCATAAAACATCCAATGTGACAACAGAAACACCCATGAATACATAAATATTTATGAAGCAAGGAGTGTTACTGAAACACTGAGGAGGTTTCACTGGATTGAACAGTCCAATCAAAGCACTGTGTGTTGACTTGATGCAGGAAATAGGAATTAAAAGTCTGTGAAAGGAAACAGTGGATTTGCAATGTATTTAAACTACCTTTATTGTTTCTACACTTCCTAGTGCCAAAAAAAAAGTGACCTTCAGAGTGATTTAAACATGTAACTATCAGTTTCCAGATACAGAGTATTCCAAAGGAAATTTCAAGCTACTCAATACACTTATGAATGCATCAGGTTGAGATATACTGATCCTTCCCTCTCCACAAAACCATTGTGGCCTGGCACTGTATTTCAAGATTTCTAAATGCTACATCTATAGAGGCAACTAAGCTACATTTTAGGTATCCTGTTCCCATCTCAAAGGAAGCATCCCTCCTAAAATTAACTGTGATCATTGCACACCATGGCATTGTGCAAATATCTAACGCTTTCCCACCAATGTGGACTTGTTTGTTTATATAAACAGTGTCCCCTCTAAGTCAGTGTCACCTCAACCGTGGAATTTAAAATGGAAGTGCTGCTCCATGTCTGCTTATATACTGCTTAAATGTCACCCTTTATTCATCACGGTTATTTTACATTTAAACTAGCATCATGTCTTCTGCAAAAATGAAAAAAAAAAACCTACATTTAAAAAAAGGAAAATTTAGGGCTACACGTTGACAGATTACATAGAGAATGAGTAAATATTCTTTGCCAAAGTATGTACTAGATCTTACTAGAATCTTACAGTAATAAAGCACTTCTATTTGGGGAGCTCCTTAAACATCCTTTATCTAGAAAGAAGGTTAATTATAGTGCACTGAAGCTTCTTCTGAGAAGGTAAGATGAATGTACAGTTGCCTCGGGATTAATGCAGCTTTTAAAACGATTTACAGTCTGAGAAACTATTAGCACACACTAAAGATTCTATTAAAAACTAAACAAGACAGTAATATCATCACAGTACAAAGGAAAACAAGACCTTTGAAAAGAAAAGCAGATTTGAGGTTTTAATAAAATCGTTCTTCAATGTTCTGAACTAGTGATTTCCATTTTGTTGAACTTTATCAAGATCTTGATAGTTTGTACAGTCATGCTTAGGACCTCCTTGGTTTTCCTGGGTCATCAGTATAGCAACAATGTTGGAATGCAGTGGCTGTTTTCACACCAGCAAGGATCTCTGCTGAAATGTAAAAGCCCTCAAATTGTACATTTTTTGTCCATGATAAACTTAGGAGTAGCCGTCTATTTACCTCAAAATAAGTTACAAAATATGATGTACTTGTCATGTGGTAGGTGATCATTTCAGGAAGAGGGAGTTTGTGTCCATAGCACATAAATATGAGATACATGCAGAGTAGACAAACAGATGTGAATCAGTGCATCTCACCTCCCTTTGCATTCAAAGAAACATGCGCAAATGGAATGGTTCACTTGAATGTCAGTTTTAGGATTAGATAAAAAGTGCATTAGTCATCCTCCATGGACTTTATTGGGAATCTAGATGACTAACTCAGTTGTACAGCTATAACTTCCAACCGAAGCATATCTACAATGAATCTAAATATTTTTTCTAAGCCTTCTACAATATATCTAGCCAGTCATCATGCTGTCCTGTTATTTATATCTTCCTATGAGATAGGAAGATTTTTTATGGTAAAAAAAGGAAGACAGCTCAGCCAGTATCCACCTCTATCCCCTATCGTATGATATTAGAATAGCCTCAAACACCTTATTCATAATATTCAAGTTAGTCTTTTCAGATAGTAGTAAATACAGGGGGAAATATTAAAATATTACAGAATACAAAATAATTATGTTCTTGTAGATAGAAATTTTATACTTAGAAAGTAAAAAGATGATTTTTTAATACTTAATTAAATATATCACCAATAATTTTTTTGCACAAACTGGAATTCACTGGCCAGCTTTCTCAATTATAGACTAGGTTATACTGATCAGTCTGTAACAGTCAGCGCTCAGAACTCAAGAAAAATCAAACCTATTCCTGAACAAACAGCCAAGATGTGTAATGATTCAAGGCCCAGGTCATTACTACTGCTGTAGTTTTAGATCCTATTACACAGATGGCTAATTGTCTAACAAGCAGGGAACAGAGTGGGAGTGAGTAAATGCTTTTTTACATGGGTCACAACCCCATCTGAGCAGGGCTGTGGCCAGTGCAGGACATCTAGCCACAAGTGTCCACACATCTGAAGGGCTGTGCTTCTGGCCGCAGATTTCATTTCCCCTTACTGTAGGTTGGGTCAAGGCCAACACAACTAGGAAGTTCTCACCGTTGGTATCTCTGCCCAGTACTGGTGACATGGCAGTACAATAGGGACAGATGGGTTACACCATCACTGCAGGGCTGATCCTGACATGCCTGACCTGTCTTTATTGCTGGTAGGTGCCTGCTGGGATACTCAGTCTGAGGTTGTATGGATCTAGACTTTCTCTGCTGGTGTGCTGCTCAGCTGATCTCAAGGCTGCTCTTCAATATGACTTTCTGTTCATAGTCTGTACACATGAAAGGAGTACTTGGGATGTAGCAAAGGCCAGGAAACCTTTTTATAATGCACACATATCTACTGAAAAAGCAAAGCAACTACAGTAACATTAGCCAGGGTGAAAACCAAACATTAATAAACACATCGTGACTTTGGTCATAGAATGCAAAACATTGTCTAAAACATGCACATGGGGGAGAGGGATTGGAAGTGAGTTAGAAGAAAGCAGCCTCTTAAGTGCAACAAATTTATGGAATGCATCTTCCCAGTGAGTGGTGTTCATCAGTTTACAGCCCATGATGTGCACAGCCAAAACCCTGTAGCGCTTTGTATCTGCTTTTCCTCTTATGCCTGCTTATATTTGCCATGATTTCTCTGGACAATCATATTGTCTTTCCATTTTACTTATTCCCAGATTTTTGAGATGAATTCAGCCACCAGCTCAGATGAGCCACTGGTGTTTAAAATCTGCATTCATAGGAAGCTTATGGTATGTCACGTTATGTTAGTCACCCATAAGCTCAATTATGAGTTGCTGTTGAAAATCCTGGTATTTTGTTTGTTAAGCGTTTTTTTGTTTGTGCTAGGAAAGAGACTCCAGTGATAAGAAGTAAAATTAATTCTTTGCATAATTCTGCCTGTCAATGACCTGAAAAAAAGAGTTTGTAGTCTTTTTTTAGCATTCTTTATATATTTTTTTTTCTCTCTTTGTAGCTGTTTTACTGTCTTGCACAGGGTTTTTTACCTGATATTTAACTCCCATGAGGCATGGATCATAGTTCTAAAGTGAAACTCAATGCTCTCATCTTAAAGGATGAAGCCTGAAGAGTGAAGGCAAGAAAAGATTTCTTCTTACATGCTGTAAAAAACACTTTCTATTTTTCATTTGATGTCGTTGCTATGTAATTTTAACAACTAATTAACCTTAATGAAAAGGAGATACTTTGCTAAAGATCTACATGCCTTACTATTGCAAATAATAAAAGCAATTCGCTACAGTGCTATGATTATTTATGAAATATACTACACACACAATAGGATCCACAGTTTTAGAGGCATTAGGCACCTACATATGCAAGACTGTCAGTCAGAAGAATAGTTTGTAAATGCTGAGGCAGTTAAATTTCTTGGATTAAAGGGCAGTTAAGCACTGGGTTGTCTGAATCCTTTATTTATAATCCAGCAGACAAATGAAAAATTTCATGAGAAAACATGTTCCAATCAAACTGAACTTCAGGAAAAAAAAATCAATCAGTAAATATTTTTAAAACACCTTTGTATTTTTAGATCTTGAAGGTAAGAGAGAGAAGAGGGAACCAGAGTCACCTCTTTCAATGTAAAATACCAATGTTCTGAGCATTCCTCAGAGTGTGAAAGGCTTAACCGTAGTTCCCAGACCTGTCTGAGGAGTTTGTGAACATGCCTCCACAGATGCTTAAATTTTTAGGGTAACTAAACCTTTTAAAAATGTCCTTCATTAATCCCTCCTTTTGGATCATTTACAGTTTACATGGATTACGTTAATCTACCAGAGGTAAAGATCAAGAAACTTCACCAGTTCAGATAGCAAGGCTCTCAGGTAGTAAGAGAAATTACTGGATTCTTACTCCTTCTTGATGATTATTTCTGTGAAGCACTGCATCAACTAGAGGATGAAATTTTTCACCTTCTATTTTTTCAAATACTAGCCTACTGCTTCAGACCCATCTTCTGGGGTGCTGGGAATAGACATTCCCCAGATATCTACAAGTCTGAGGTTTTCCACAGCCCAGACAAGTCTTCTAATGATGAAATGTCTGTCAAAATGGACTGCTAGAACCTCATATTCTGCATGTAAATCTGCCCTCTCCATTTAAAAATAAAATACTTAAAAAAAAAAAAAAAAGTAAAACCAACAAGAGTCCTAAGGCAACCTTAGGTAGTGAGTTTGGCTCATAAAAACCATTTCTCTCTGGAGGTAAATTAAGCTTGTTTAACTTCAAGATCTAGTTTTTGGTTCCAATAATCATTAGAAAAAATTAGCTCTGATTCCCTGAACTAATTGCTAATAGATAATAGTTGATTTTTCCCATCCTGGTGAGGCTGAAGAACTTTCCCTGATTCATTTATATCAAATCCCCTAATTCCCATGGAGCTCTCTTCTTTCATCAATCCTTGCAAGGACTGATGAGCCCCAGTTCGCTATTTTGTTCTTATTGGTGAGCTTCTTGCTGTCAGAATAGTTAGGTAATTAGTACTTCGTATTTAGGTACTTTGGCAAAGTCTTCTAGGCTTCCACCTGCACCAAGTACCCATCCAACAGTAACAATCACTCTTTGGGGCTCAGGTGGCCAGTAACTCACATGAAATCCTAAGCAAAGCTTGGAAAATTACAGATGATATAGTTAATATTTCTGAGGTAGAAAAATAAGAATAAAATTGTTCTGAGTTTTCATATGCATCAGAAGTAAGCAAAAGGAAAAGTACAATATGTAGAAATTGTATACAGTGTCAAGTTTCTGCCAACAGCAGTGAGGGCAAATGACCCAGAGAGGTTAGATGTATGACCAGAAAACCTCAAAATGAAATTTCATGGGGAAATGCAAGCTAACAAATGCAGAAGGGGAGAAAAATAATAACAGAACACAATCATGGTTCTATGATTCTATGAAAAAGAAAATACAGAGTAGTAGTGCTAAAAGTAACTTATTTGAGACAGAAATTGGCCAATAAGACCTGAAATTGCAGTGTGATATGACAACAAAAAGCCAATATAATTTTGACTCTCTGATGTACAGCTACTCTGTAATGGGGACAGATGTGATAATCCATCTATCTACAGTGCTGTAAAAACTTCATGGGCAGCCCATTCCTCAAAAAATTTGAAGGGAAAAGCAAGCTTCTAAAAAAACCTGAAGATTTTAATATTCATAGATGAATATGGACAGATATGTAGAATAACTAGGAATAATCTGTTGTCTCTGAAGAATGGCACAGAAAAACATATAGAAGTTTTTGAGGACAGCAAAAGGCAAGGGTCTGCTTGTCCCAAATTTCAGAAAGCTAAAAGAATTTTGTTTCAATTAGTATTGCCACTGGACCAGGTATATTTAGAGTAAGGTGGATGGTGTCTTAAGAAATAATTTTGGATTCCTGATGCTCCATAAAGCAGTGTAAGTGATCGTATGCTTCTCTGAAAAATCATCTGGAAATCACTTCTGAGAATTCCCTTGAATTTTGTGATTTGTGCGAATAATCTGTATCTTAATGCCTTCATTTCGTGGTCCCTACCTATTGTGCTGGAGGACAGAGCAAGCAGGTGATCCTTGTACATCATCTCCATGTGTTCATGGAATTGTAGATCTCAGTGAGCTCCCTGAATTGTGTCCTTTTCATGATGCAGAATGCCAGACCACTCAGGTATTGCGTCTATACCAGGAAACCTTTGATCATCTTTGCTTGCCTTCTCTGAACCTTTTCCAGTTCTAATTTACCATTTTATGACATGAAGGACCCTAACAGCCACACAGTGTTCAATGTGGGACAAAACATGTTTTTATGTAACTATGTAGCTCTTCTTTTGTCCTTTATTCCTTTCTCTGAGTGTTTTCTGGTTATTTTTACTGATGCTAAATGGACATATTTGAGAAATTATTAATCTCAGACCCGTGGTCTCATTCCGCAGTGGTTGGAGTAGGTTCAGTCTATCTATTTTTATGTGAATCTAAAATTGTTAGTTCACATCACACATACATTGTTTTATTTTTGTCTACATTTACCTTCATCTGCCATTTTCTTACCCAGATGATGAATCTTGTAAAGACCTTCTGTAATTTGTCACAATGGTTTTCATCCTCTCTACCTTGAAGAACTCTGTTTCATCGGCAAACTTTGTCATATGTTACATGTCCGCTTTTACAATTACTTTAAACAACAGATCCAAGAACAGAAACCTGAGTGTCTTCACTGCTAGCCTTCCTCCAATGGCTAATGACTTACTACCCCTGTTTAATCTTCTAGAGTTCATGATCCTTTCTATTTTCTTCATCTGGATGCTATTTTCTTTTTTTTTTTTATTAATATCGCTTAATTCTAAGAAGAGCTCTTGTAACTTTGCTCATTAGACATTCCTACTTTTTCTCAAGTCCACTGCAATAGGTGGTACACACAGGCAGTATCCCTGCAGTTTCTATGCCTCCTGCTAAATTTTAATTGTCTTAGCTACCTTTCTTAGCTTCTTTTTAACAAAATTCTTCATTTTTTGTATAGATTTTTTTGAATTTTAGCACAACTGCAGTGATTTGGGGTGGGATGGGGAAGGGGGAAGGGGCTTACTTGTTTATTTGGGGAGTACTAACTGTCCACATACATTTTCAGCGATATTTTTTTCAAAAATAGTTTGATTATTATGGAGAAAAAAAGGATTTTAATAATCTGCCTTCAAATGCTCAGAGAGAAGTGTCAATGTCAGAGAAGTTTCCAGAGGAGAATCCACAACCTCTCCAGGGAGCCCATTCCAGTGCTCTGTGACCCTTACAGTAAAGACGTTCCTACTCATGTTTAGGTGAAACCTGTTGTGNTCTCCAGTCTGTCCAAGTCTCTCTGGATGGTCACACAGCCTTCAGGTGTATCTGCCAATGCTCCCAGTTTCATGCTGTCACCAAACTTGCTGAGAAGACACTCTGTCCCATCATCAATGTCACTGATACAGATGTTGAACAGGACTGGTCCCAGCACTGATCCCTGGGCGACTCCACTAGGTGCAGCTCTCCAGCTGGACTTGACACCATTGACCACCACTCTTTGGACTCTATTGTCCAATCAGTTTCTAATCCATTTTACTATCTGCTCTTATATCCCACACTTCCCTAGTTTCTCCACAAGGATGTTATGGGAGACTGTGTCAAAAGCCTTACTAAGGTCAAGATAGACTACATCCACTGCTCTCCCTGCATCTACCCATCCAGATACAATATCATAGAAGGCTATTAGATTAGTCAAGCATGACTTCCCCTTGGTAAATCCAGGCTGACTACCTCTGATAACCTTCTTCTCTTCCATGTGCCTAGAGATGACCTCCAGAATGAGCCTCTCCACTGTTTTTTCAGGGATGGAAGTGAGGCAGGGATGGAGGTGACATGTGGTACTCCTGAGGGTTGGCCCCAAATGTTATCTTGGAGAACTATCTCCTTGGTAATATATATTTTTGCTTTTATTCTTTCCTCAAAGAAGAGTACCCATATGTATTGTAAGTCAATTTTTTACAATAGGAAAAATCTTGACCTATTATTTCCCCACAAAGTCCTGAGTATCATTTTCTACAGGAACAAAAGGGGAACAAATGTTATTAAAAGCTCTATTAATATAATACACAATTGTGGGACTAATATGTACTCCTTCCACTTTTGGTAAGTCAAAATCATTTATGATCCAGATGTGTTCCCTTTCAGAAAAATGTAACAGGCTCCAATTCCATCTGTTCCTGCTAGTGTGGATGCAAATCCCATTTTAGTGATAAAAACATAGCCCAAAATAAAAAGCTAGATACAGAGGACAAGAAAAAAAAAAAAGTTTGGCCTTAAAGGAACTGGTTCTTTTGAAAACCTTGCACTGAGAAAACAAAAGCAAAAGTATCTGTTGATGTAATATTTATCACTCAAATCAGTAATGTTGCAGTGATCAAAGAAAATATATTTACCAGTAGGGTGCTGAGTAGAGATGTTGTTAGAGTTTGAAAGCAGGAACAGTAAAATATTGAATCCTGAATACAATTTTAATACATTAGTCTCTCTGACAACAGCTCTGCTTTGTTGTAAATCTAGTAGAAATGAGAATATTAACGTAAGGGCCAAAAGAACAACTTCTGAAAGAATATTCTTTTCTAAAAAAAAGGAAATGAGTCTTTGCAATATTATGCTTTCATGAAAATTCAGCAATCCCTGTGCTATGACAAAACAACAAACAAATAAATATATTTTCTTTGAACTTTTGCTTCCATTTTATGCAATCAAAATATATCAACATTTAGTCAAGAACAAGGAACTCCTTCTAAAGGACACATTCAGTTTCTGACACATTGTCTACCCCAGTAGACTAAGCCCCACACAGCTTCTTACTCACTCACTCCCCACTGGTGGGATGGGGGAGAGAATTCATAAGGTAGAAGTGAGAAAATATGTGGGATGAGATAAAGACAAGTTTAACAGGTAAAACAGAAGCTGCATAGGCACAAAAAAAAACAAAGAAGGAATTCATTCACCACTTCCCATCAACAGTCAGGTGATCAGCCATCTTCAGGAAAGCAGGGATTCATCACACATATTGGTAACTTGGGAAGACAAACGCTATCACTATGAACATCCCCCCCTTTTCTCTTCTTCCCCAAGCTTTATATGGTGAGCAAGACTCCATATGGTCTGGAATATCCCTTTGGTCAGCTGGGTCAGTTGACACTGCTTATTTTTCTAGCTTCACATCCTGCAGTCATTTTATCTTTATCTTTTCAGAGACCTTAACTTCATAAATGTAGTGATATTTTCTTGTTTCAGCATTCAAGTTGCCATTGTTCTGTTTCTAGATCACTGAATGGAATGAGTATTGCATTAATTTGATAGAGATCAATTAAATTTTTTCACAGTATATTGATGTCCTAGAATCATAACCTTACAGAGAAAATTTGGAGGGAGATTTGATGCTCAGTATCTAGACAACAAATTGAAAATATTGAGGCAGCTGAGAGACCCAGAGGTCCTAACTGTGAACAGACTGTACTTTCTGCAGTTCCAACAGAAATTACAAGTACTTACCAGTTGTAAGTTGTAAGGCCAAATGACCCAGTATCTCCTCTTCACACATCCAGATGTAGTGAAGTTAGATGCTAGTTCACTGCTGCAAAGACCTCAGCCTAGATCTCATGGGGTTTTTTTCAGTGAGAGAACAACCTATAATAACATATCTTATTTTTACTCCCTAGGTCCAGTAAGTCAATAATTTACTGCTGAATTTCATTAGCAGCAAACTATGATCTAGTTTTAATATCACTGCCACTTATGCCACTGAGTCAAGACAGACAGAGCCAGGAATTTGATCCTACTTTATCTCTTTTCAATCTCAGTTTAGGTAAACAATAAGGACTTGCCAAACAAGCACTCAAGATACATATATGGTTTCTCCAAAGATGTCTTGTTCCTTCTGATTTCCTTGACAGAGTCTGGTTCTCCGGTTACAAGCAGGCCTGGAGTATCCAAGGTTCAGTGAAACGTTCCCATAATTCATTGATTCCAACGTTAATTAGAATGTCATATGACTTCAAAATACCATCACAATCCAGAGGATCTGGAAAAATTTAATCTCCCTCTAGAGTAGAAATTCAATAAATGTGTCTTGGTTTTCAATGTTTAATATAACTTTCTCTTTTACCCTAATAATTGTATTTAGGTGGTGTCCCCTCTTTTTGTATGATCAGTGCATCTTTTCAAGTTTTTTTAAACACTGCTGTGTCTTGTAATTGTTCTTAAATCTTAACTCATCTACTCTTTTTCTCTGTCTTCGGGATAACTCCAGAAATTAATGTTTCGTAATGCCTTGGTTGTACAAACATTATTTGTTTCCTTACACTGTGAACGTAAAATATTCTGATTCTGATTTCAGATGATTTCACACTCATTGTTCATTGGACAGAAAATCTGTCATTGAATTAATCCACTGTAGTTACCTGAAAATAACAGTAATAACCATAGTACATTAGACATTTGATTTTTTTAAATTTATTTTTATTTACAATACTCTTGAGGAACAGCATTGCCTTGAATATACAGAGGCACCACTCTCAAAAAGCTGCATGCTTTCCCAACATTAGACAGGAAGCCTGTGGTACAGCACACATTTTACCCCTTGAATCCTAGGCCTCAGTTAGAAACCTTACCATCCTTTCTATCATAGCACACATGCCATGGGTAAGGAAAATGATCTATCATGAAATTTCCAAGTTTACAGTAAATGATGTTATTGTTAACTAGGTATGTGTGTGTGTGTAATTTCATTTTCTTTCTTAAGATGAAGACCATGAGACTCTTAACCTTACTGTAATTAAGGAACTGATAAGTAGATAAGCCACAAGATGTCCCTACTTGTGCAGAGAAGTTGGACCAGATGACCTCTAGAGGTCCCTTCCAGCCTAAAACCTTCTATGATTCTAGGATGTAAAAGAGGGAAAAAGCACTAAGGGGTCCGTCTTAGGAGCAGAGTCTTAACCCTTCATAGTGATGGAGAGATAGACCTAAGCCTATTTGTCCCTCTTTAGCACTTGATGACATTACACCCACAATAATTGCAGTGGCTAGCAGGAACTTAGGGGAAATTCCTTGTAGCTGGCATCAAGTCCTCTACAGTTTGTAGCCTTTTAATGGGCTGGCTTCCCTTCATCTAAGCAAAGAAAACCCTTGTCCATGGTTGTAAGGAATCCTGGATGCCATTTCATCTCTAGGAAGGGCACTTAAAACAAAGATACCACTTTATCTAAACACTTACTAAGCTCACAGCACTCACACTGGGGATATGATTACATGTCTTCTGTTCACCTCCCCAGGAATGGCAGGAAGGTTCACACTGTTTTCTCATCACTGCAGTCATGGAATTTTTTCCACAAGGAACAGTAGTTGTTACCTTGCCCAGCACCTAGATGGTGCAAATGCTGTTTAATTTGGCAGCCTACTGCAGACCACTTCATTGTTGCCATGTCTAAAGTCTACGAAGGATGCATTTTGATAAAGTTAAAGAAAGTGGAAATCTTAGCCTCACAGATAGGACTCTGTTATCTCCAATCTTTACCACAGCAGTTAATTAAAGTATCAGAGGTTTTTTTTTTTCTTCTCTTTAAGGAAAAGAAAAAAATATTAAGAGTATCATGCTGTTAGACTGAACACAAAAGTTTAATGCAATGTTCAAAGGCAGAGTACACAATTTGCTATTCCAGCTCTTGCTGTTTTAAATATAAAATTTGTTTTCAGCTATAACTTATGTTTAATATTAAGTTCAGTCTACACTGCTTCTGTGTGTCAGCTTGTCAAAACAACACAAACTTTTAAAATAGTGGAACTGATCAGGATCATGATCAAAGAGCTTAATATATATATTTGTAAGTATATTTCGTATGATGGCTAGACAGTAGTAATTTCAATCATCAAGATGGAACACAAATGTTATTCTGTTATGCTGGTATGTCCTGTTATTCTGTAATGTTCCAAATCTAATGAAAAGTCCTGAGCATCCTTAAGCAGTTTGTTTTCCATGTTTCCACACTGTATTCAAAGCATCCCTTCAAAAGTCTATGGCCATTCCTGGCTTTTCTACAGCTCCTGCTGTTCTTACTACTCACATCGCTGGATTCACAGTCTTGGGGAGAAGATGCAGAAAAGCAAACCAAATGCAGACTTCACGCAGAGATACTCTGAAGTGCAATGCCCAATGTGTAACTGGTTCACATCATCTGCTGAGGCACCAGAGAAGAACTATATTTATCCAGGATGCAGGAACACAGTAATGGGTAGGTATCATACCAAGTGCAGATACACTGTTACACATATGCCTTTTTTAAAAACACAGCCGTAGTCACGTGTTTTGCTTTTTAACTACTTGGGGTTTCTTTTTATTTCTTCTTTATGTTACAATGATTTTATTAAAAGTTGGTTACTTATCAGTAAAACCCATTTTTATTTATGATATGAATTTTCAGTGCTTTTGAGATAATTACCACATAAATATCTAGGCAAGTTCTGAAGCAATGTATATTTACAGAGATTCTTGCTTTTACATATGGTTATTGATGCTTTCAATTTATTTATTTTTTCTCCTACACTAGTTCAACAAGTAAAATCCCATTCCTAAAATGTTGTTAAATAAAAGAACTGACAGTCTAAGAGGGCTGAGAATCTAAAAAATGTGAGCACAGCCGGTAGCATTTAGTTAATGTCTTCCAAAGAGAAGCACAGGCAATGAAGAATCCCCTTACAGGACTGTTTGTTGAAAGGGACCTCAGTAGTCCCTTTCTCAGCCAGCAAGCTCTGTGAATGCATGAAAAAGAGTTTTAGGAATATATTGTAATGCATATATACAAAGGGATAATTGCTCTTTTAATGACCTTTGGTACTAACAAATTATTTTATCTTCCCGCCTAAGCTCCAAATCAGCTTTAGTAGTCACCACATTGGAGAATATCATCAAAGGTTCAGGCATTTCATGATGCACATTTCACCACTGAGGAATCAGTGGACATTTGAAAGCCCTATTCCCCCTTGATCTCTGATATCCACAAAGGGAACGTTTTATAAATCCCTGAACAGGGATTAGAATAAGGCATGGAGTAAAATAAATAATTAAAAAGTCCTCTATATTTTTATCCTCTAAATATGCAATTTAAGATTGAATAGAACTTATCATGAATCACTAATTTTAGTGATGTGATGTGAAATTTTATAAATGACACATCTGAATTTCTTTTTATAAGAGAAATTTTTATTTTAAATCTGAATTCATTCACTGCAAATGAAGCAAAGACCGTAAAAAAATAACAGGGCTGTCTTTGTGCTTTGATGAGTTAAATTGAATAAAAATCACCTAGGGTCAATTAGAAATAAGTTTGAATAGTTCGGTGCATTTCCCATCTCAGTCTCTAATAAACACAAAAGCCTAGTGCACTCAGTAACTTTCGTGTTGTATAGGTACACCCTCAGCTTCTTTTCTCTTCCTTCTTTACTTTCCTTCAATTTACTACATTTCTTCCAGATTTGTCCTTTGTACTGCTCTTTCTGCCTTCCAACACACACTCTTTCTTCTATTTCTATGCAAATAGAAACTAAGCAATGCCTTAGTCCAACTTTATGAGCTTTCAGTTCAATCTAGGCTAGTTATCAGGAAAAATAAGACCTCCACCCCATCCCTCTTTCAAGCACTGCATAGCTGCTGAAGTACAATTACATTATGTAACTGAGATTGGTAAAAAGCAGTTAACACTGGAAAAGAAGTTTCTGAATAATAACACAGACATAAAAATGCTGCGCTGACAGATCCTGATTGACAGAATGAGACAGGCCTTCCCATTAAGAGAAAACATGAAAGCTAAAGAGAATGACAGAGGCAATAATACTGTAAAGCTCAGCTTCTGGCCCTTCACATTTTAGAGTTGATAAAATTCTGTGACTTTTATATATATATTTATGTATTTTTATATATGTATTTCAGAGCTGAAACACTTAATCTAATTAACTGCTTACCCTCAAAGGAACTCACTTAGAATTTGTGTTAAAGCTTTTTCACTCTATTTTTACCTGCTTTTCTGGAGTATCAGAAAATTCTTGGAAGTCTTAAGGGACAAGAAAGCCAGTTAATATCCTGCATAGCCTGAATATCCCTGAATATTCTGAATATCCAAAATAGAGCTGTTCACAACCAGGCTCCAAATACTTATTTCATAATTCAAAATCATAACTTAAGCAAAGGACTTGCCATAAATGTACTCCCCTCCTTCATCAACAAAAGATGAGAGGAGAAAAGATTGTCTTTGCAGTATGCTCAGAGTGCCAATAAATCTGGGTTATGTGGTTCCAGTTGGGGTCTGAATTGCAAACCTGAAAATGCCTCTTATTAGTACCGCTGGAGTACCAGCATTTCCTTAATCTTAGCTGGCCCTCATGCAACTGCAGCTGAGTATCTCTCTGGCTGTGATATTTTTAATTGCATTTGCAAAGCCCACTTAAGTGAGGTACATTCCTCTATGTTTCCACAGAGGATCTAAAGAATTAGAAAGATAGTTTGAAAACTGGCTTGCAATGTGATATCTGGTGCTCTGTGTTAGTGCTTGGTAATATGCCCTCAGGTTGTTTCTGAACATATTTTAAGCTTAGCCCCTCCTCTGGAAGATTTAATGGCACCTCTGAAAGCATCCAAGACCAAAATCAGGAGCTCCACTCTCCGGTGATTCTCTAGGTCACCTAAGGTCATGTATTAACCATTTATGTGGCAGTGCATCCACTCCACCCCTGATACAGGAGGTGAGCTCTGGACCTGAGCCATCCAGCATCCCATGAAAAGGTGTAGGGAGGGAACACATGGCAATATAGACTTTCAAAGTTCTTTGCATGCTTTTTCATTAGGAAATCTTTACGCATTTCTGTTGTTCATAAGAGTAAATTAGAAGAAAACAAAGCCAGGAGCAGAACAACAGTTTGGTTTCTACATAAAGAAGTATCCATATCACAAGACCAGGGTCTTTAACCTCCTGTCCTTCTGCATTATAAAATCTCTCAGTACTAGCCACAGCTCTTGAGTGTAGAAGATTATAAAAGACATCTCAAATAAAATCCTATGATTAGGAAACTCCCTTTAGATATGGAGCTCTAGTTCCAAATCCCCCTCACTGTGAAAACCCTACACCTTCTTCCTTATGGGCAAATGTCCAGGAGCCTTGCCATATGTAAGGGGCAAATATCCCACTCAGTATCTGGATAATTTCAGTATCCCCTGACAAGAGATATGCAGAAATTAAGCTCATGGCAATTTAAAGGCTTTTGTGCTAGATGAAGTTCAAATGCGCTTCAGGCCAGTGGATTTATGACACTTTGTTTAGAGCTGAGGAGATTGAACTCCAAGCAGAGAATGTATTCATCATTAAATAAGAAGTTATATTGAAAATGTTTTCTGAGACAAAAGTACTTTAGGGACTTTTCTCCTAAAGCAACCAGGGCACACATTTGCTTTTAAAGTGTGGCTAAATTCATCAGTGCTGTAGGACCTCCATAGCTGGTGACCTGGAGAGAAAAACATGGTTCTACAGACACTGAGAGGAACTTGGGCCTTTCATTGCATGACTGAAATAAGATCTCCCAGGTAGAAAGGGAAAAGATAGAGAGAAGGCCTGATCCTACAAAGAACAGAGAGCTTGTAAAATACAAATGGCATAGCCACATGCGTCTGCATTGCGATATCCGAGGTACTACCTTTTGAGGTGGTGCAGCAGTGCTGTTAAAACATTCATTTATTTTCCTAAATATTATCAAAGCTTATCTTTTAGTTCACTATAGTGGAAAGAAGTGCTTGACCCTCATAAGGGCCTTCCAAGCCTAATACACCAGACATTTTTCCCTCTCTTTTTCAATTTTCATTTTCCTCCTTGTTGTAACAGGAGTCAACAAATTGAAAGAACTAACTTTTTCTCCCTCCCTTGTGGATATCTCAGGGCTGAATTGGCAGCAAATAACTGATAGCTGGTTTGGGTACAGCTACTGTTTCTAATCAGGAACTTGAAGTTCCTCCAGGTACTTGTGCTGGATTCATGGCAATGAATTTGTCATTCAGTGACAAATTTGGGATAAATTAAAAAAATCGTACATAATATTTTTGGAATTTACCTCATTCTGCTCTCCATTGTCATAAAAACATTACTTCATATGTTCAGGTTCATATACTTCTCATTTTTGGTAGGTGAAGTGCTGTAGTGCTAGCTTCCAAATGTATCAGAATCTTTCAGGGATGCTGAACATCTTGACTATGAAACATGTTTTAATATGTTTCACAAGATGAATATGAATTTAATCGAACCAGCAGAAGATATGGCAGAAGAATAATGCACAGAACGGCACAGCTGTTAATTCTTACTCTTCTATGTCTGATCCAATTCTCACGCAAAAGGAGTCTTTCCAATTAGTTTAGCAGAAGATGGATTAGACCCACAGGGTTGATCCAAATTGCAATGAATTGCCCAGGAAGCCTTTGATAATTTCTGTTAGCAGTAAATAAGCTCCTTTTCTAGTATAAATAAAATTGATACTGAAATGGATTGAAGCACTAGACAGGCTTTCTGCTGGTCTTTGGAGAAAAAATAATTTTATTCTAGATTTTTCTTTCCAGATTGATCAGAGTTACACGAAAACAAGCATCATTATTCAGAGGTGAATGCATTTTGCAGCAAAAGCCAGCAAAGATTCCATTTTTGTCAGAAAGCAAATCCATATTGCAGCTCTGAAAGAGCAAAATGTTCCACACAGATTGGTGAAAATAAAAATTCTCATTGAAACTTCCCTTACATATCCATCAGTCTAAAATTAATTATCTAAACTATTTATTTTTCTTTCTACATTTTGTCTGGGATAATTTAGAATAACAATCCTTAACATAAACATAAAAGATGATGATTCTATTTAGAAGAATCAGTGGATGGAAAGTTGGACTCTGATCTCTATATTTGATTCATAAAGCCTTGAGTAAGAAGCAAACTATAACAGACTTAGATGTCTGCAGATGTCTATATGTGTCTTCATAGTTCTATTTGCCTAGATTATTTTATAGGCAGTGGAAAGGCAGAGGAATTTTTGATACATTGATCATTTGAGCTTTTTTTAACCTTAGGAAGACTTGAGTCACACCTCCAAAGTGCCTAATGAGTATAAAGGCTTTCTATACAAGCATCTTAGGTTTAGACATCTATATCTGCATGTATAAACTCTACTCAGGGTAGAGAGCAAATAGGTTTTTGTTGTTGCTTTATTCTTCCCTCTGCTCAGCAGTTCAGCTGTTCAAGACAAGAATATACTTGTTTTTTCAAGAAAAACTTTGTCTTGCTGAACATTACCAAGGCAATATTAATATACTCCATGCTTTGAAATGGCTGCAGACAAAATCAGTTGAGGTGTCATTTCTTTCTGCAAGGGGCATTCCAGAGTTTTTCCATTTGTGTCACTCAGGTATTGATACTGATAGATTTTAGGTTTTTCTCTAACTTTACTATGATCCGAGAATTATGTTGCTGACCTCTCAGGATGCAATCGCACTGGAGTTGTGCATCTTCACATTATGACCCTTCTGAAATTCTACAGCTGAGCTCTGCCCCTGCATTATCTACAAGCTACTGAGATGTATCAACTCCTGGTCAGTGCATTTGTCCTTTTGTTCCCCTTTCCAGAGCATTCACATCATCTGAGTGCTTCTGTTGGTAGAAAGATACTGTGCCATTCAACTCCTCAACTACCTCCACCTCCATTGGCCTCTATTACACCTGCTTTTGCTTTCTCAAGCCTTTATCAAAATAGTTGCAGTAATGTCCCTAAAGCAGAAGAGTGTTAATATATATGAAGAATGCCTCATTAAAGATTAGTTTGTGTAAAATACTAAGCCACATATGGGAGCATGTGCCTCCTGAAGCATTCCTATTTCTTAGCTTTCGATAATTGCAGCATGCTAAGTATCCTACACTGTGTCATAAAAAGGTATAGATCATCCTTGCACCATTAAGGTGTGCTTGCTTCCTTCCAGCAAAACCAGCTAAACTCACGCACCAAAGGGTTGGATTGAAAACTACAAAATCAAGTAACATTTTAGACTTTCCTTCAGCACACTAGAAATTAGTGTCTGGCTATATACCTTCTATCTTACACAACCTCCCAGGGATTTCCACAGCCAGAAACTCCCACACAGAATCCAGAACTGTCAGTGGAAAAGAAGGTAGAGCATCATGACTACATATCATCTGAGAATAAGACCCTCAGGGAAGAGTAGAGCAAGAGACCCTGCCTGCAATTCATAGAAAAATCTGAAGGACAATTTTACACTGAATTTTTGTTTGATTGGGGTTTTTTTTGTTTTTGTGTTTTTTTGGGGTTTTGTGTGTGTGTGTTTTTGTTTTGTTTTGTTTTTTGATCTTACTATCTTATCTTTTTTTTTTTTTTATCTCTCAAATGAGAAATATTCTGCCACTTTTACTTTATATTTTCATTCTTGCTGTGAGGTGTATGTCTCTGCTGAAAAAAGCCTTGCTGTCGATTTCATCAAAAGGATTTCTGTAGCAAAAGAAACATTTCTGTTGTTCCTTACTCCCACTCAGAGCATTAACAAGAACAGGATAATGAATTCCTATGTACGTGCAATGCCATTATTCCTATAAAAATGTATATACAGTACAGTGCTTCTAGCTTGCTAACAGCTAGAAACTGTTTTTATATTGATATTGTAATATATCCTCAGCATTTTTCATCAATCCCTAACAACAACCTGTGTCCTACACTGATGTTGTTATGTTTTAATCTCCACGGGGAGAAGTGTAATGGGACATGCAAAGAAGATGTAAGGCCTCTACTATGTCCATATTTATATTAAAATCCTATTGTAATGCTATCAAAAATGTGAGAAAATTGTGGGAAGCTATATATAAAAAGATTGAAAATTCAAGGGCAAGAAGTTTAAGGGAGAGAAACACTATGCTTCCTGAACTTCATTCTCAACCCTTTTCTTCAATCATATCTATAATTTTGGTATCTGTGATGTTTCAAAGTTACATGTAGGAAATTACATTGTAGGAAATTCAAGACCAGGTCTTCCAGGTTAAGAACATGTGTTTATGCTATTTATTTATGCCTCAGCTCTGCAGTTTGGAACCATCAAAACATTTGAGAACACTTATCAAAATTAGTAACAGCAAGTATTTACTAATGTTAAGATGTCAAAATCTGCATCTCATTTTCTTTTCTCACTAGATACAGAATCATAAAACCAAGGAACTTAGAGTAAGAAAACACCAAGTAGAGTAAGAAAACCAACACTATGGTTTTCTAGTCATAAGATGGATGTCAAGTGTTGGAAGGGACCTTGGAGGACCAAAACTAGGGCAGATCAGTCAGAAATGTATCCAGACAGGTCTTGAAAGCCTCCAGGTAAGGAGACTCCACAACCTCTCTGGGGAGTGTGTTGCAGTGCTCTGTAACCCTTACAGTAAAGAAGTTCTTCCTCATGTTGAGGTGGAACTTCCTGTACTTGAGCTTGAATACATTTCCCCTTGTCCTATCTCAAGGCTCAAGTGAAAAAAAAAAGAGATTGTCCCTGCATTTTTGACACCCAGCCCTCATATATTTATAGGCATTAATTAGATCCCCTCTCAGTCTTCTCCAGACTAAAAAGCCCCAGGTCTCTCAGCCTTTCCTCATACAGCAGGTATTCCAGTCCCTTCATCATCCTTATAGTCCTCCATTGGACTCTCTCAAGTAGATCTCTGTCCCTCTTGAACTGGGGAGCTCAGAACTGGACACAGTACTCCAGGTGAGGTCTCACTAGTGCAGAGTAAAGGGGGAGGACAACGTCCCTTGACCTGCTGTCCACACTCTTCTTAATGCACATCAAGATACCATTTGCCTTCTTGGCCACAGGGGCACATTGTTGTCCTATGGATATCTTGATTATCAGGACTCCAAGGTCCTTCTCCACAGAGCTATTCTCTAGCAGATTGCCTCTTAACCTGTACTGATGCATTTTGTTGTTCTTTCCCAGGTGCAGGACTCTGAACTTGCTCTTGTTGAACGTCATTAGGTTCCTCTTTGCCCATCTCTCCAGTCTGTCCAAATATTGCTGAATGGCCACGCAGCGTTCAGGTGAATCAGCCAATCCTCACAGTTTCATGACATCAGTAAACTTGCTGACAAGTCACTCTGTCTCATCATCAAGGTCATTGATAAAGAAGTTGAACAGGACTGGACCCATCACTGATCCCTCAGGGACTCCACTAGTTGCAGCTCTCCAGCTGGACTTGGCACCATTGACCACTACTCTTTTGGCTCTATTGTGTAGCCAATTCTTAATCCATCTCACTGTCCAATATTCCATCCCATAATTCCCAAGCTCATAATTTCCATAGTCATTTCCTATGGTATTCCACACTCTGTTTGCTAAAGGTTTCTAAAGCCAGCAAGTTCTATACATCTGAAAAAAGTAAACTTATATATTTCCCAAATAGATTAATCTACTGGAAAATAAAGCCTCTCCTTGTGGCTGGTAATCCTGCACTGGGTAACACTGGTGGTACTCTGAGGAGTTCTGCATTTTCCTCTTCCATTTGCCCAAAGCTACCCTGTTTTTACCCCCATCTAATTATTGCAATGAAAATACCTGAAGTGGAAGAAATAAATAACGCCCTAATGTGTTTGTCTGAGACATTTGTTCTACTTTTCCCCAAAGTTTTTAATTTTTTTTTCACAGTGGGCATCAGCATCTCTTCATCTTGCTAGGAATAAACATTAAAATACATTAAGTATATGAAATTACTTTAAAAAAATCAGACATTTAGCAAGCAGAGTGATAATGCAGTGATAAAAAAGATTTTCAAGGCAGTCTAGCTTCACTGACAGGGCAACTGTACTAATCTAATCAACTAAGGGTCTGGACCAATATGCTAAGTCCAAACAGCATACAAATTTAATATGTATGTCATCAAGACATTCCCTCCACCATCACAGTGCTTGTACATCAGCGTATACATATGTAGTTCTTATTTAATTGCACAACAGTCATATCAGTCTACAACATTTCAGCAGACTTTATTATTTGATTCCTAACAGGAATTTGAAACTGTATGCAGTATGTTTGAGTTGCAAGTTGCTGATGATTCAGCTCAGGTTTTCTGCTTATATTGAGGCTGCAAGAGGAATGAGAGAAAAATCAACATAGCTTATTTCAGAAGGAAACAGAAATATCTTTACTGCTTACTAAACTGTGCTTATATAAACAGTCTGATATGGCTGTGAAGCTTATAACCAATCATAATAAACAACATTTGTTGCTAGAATTCCACATCAAAGTCAAAGAATAGGATTCATGAAGCTAACAGTTTTCAGATCACTCCATTCGCTTTTGGATGAATGTTATAAATGACCTTTCACTGAGACTTCTGTGACTCTGTGACAGTCACACCAGCCAGAGAACATTTCTCCTGTATTTCAGTTGAGCAATATCAGGTTACTACCTAATCCTGACCTATCATTAATCACTGCAGAGCCAGCCACCGAAAAAAAATATTATCAATCTGATAGAAAAGTCTGCGAGGAAAGAGGCTCCATTGCCTGACAGAAGCAGAAGTGCTCTGGCAGACTGTTCAGATTTGGAAAGCCCTCTTTGTCTAGCCATGCTCTCACGGCAAAGAAGATCAATAGAAAAAAAATCAAATGCATTATCTTTGTTTACATCCTAGGCACAACAGTGTGAAAATCCTCACCAGGCTAAGGATCCTGACAGCATGTGATGGATGTCCTGTTTAAATGATGCCTTTGAAAGCTTTCACAATGCTCTGACAGAGGACTCACTGGAGAATAAATGACTTTCTTTTAAATTACAAGAGCCTGGGTTGAGAAGAAAGACAGTGTGAATGTCACACTACAAATTCAATATATTCAACTGCTTCTGGTGCTAAAGAGCAATTGTCAGTGGTGAAAACATATCCAAGATTGTCTTTGACCCAAGGAAGTTTTGATTATCAATAATAAGAAAGCTACAACAATTTACTTTGAATTATTTTTTCTACTTACAGAATATGCTTGCAATAAATAATAGAAATGTGCTTCAGGCTTGAATTTCCTATTCTGGTAATCCATATTAAAATAATATATAAAAATCCAATGGAAGCACTCAAGTGTACATTGTGTATTATTCCTAAGTGCATACTGAGAGTGTACTGGTATAGCTATTTTGTATAATAAGAGTGGTAAGAAGCTTTGGAATAATAGGTAAAATATCTGGAGATGATAATATTGAATAAAAATAGCCTTTCTTTAGATAACATACCTATGTTTCATGCAAAATATGTGGATGTATTGGTGAAGAAATTTTTCATCCTTTTGGAAAAAGTGCTCACTCAAGTTCTTCCCTGTATATTATCAAGTTAAAAGTAAAGCATAACTCTTTGGAATAAAGTAGATGAACTGTCAGAAGCACTGACTCTTTTAGTCTCTAGTGGATAAGTAAACCGATGTCAAACAAGCAAAGCCACATGACCAGGCTGGACCTAGGTACACCTGCATTCAGATTATCAGATACCACCTCTTGAAAATTAATTTCAACCACTATGTGCACATCAAAACAAAGAGCCTATTTAGGAGCTGAGATCTAAACACAAAATTTTTGTCAACATATTTATGCTTTCTACAGAGATGGCTACATACTTCTGAGAGACACTATACTGATCAACTGTGGTGGAAATAATGCCTCATGCTCTAGTCATTTTCCTAAGACCAGTCTCAGTAACAGATTGTGAAGGCCTTCATTATGGAGAAGACCTCAAGTCACATGGAAATTGTCTAATTTCAGGACTCCCTAAACTATTTAGGAGCTCTAATTTTATTTTATTTTATTTTTTTTTACCATTAAAACAATACATACTTAACAATTCCCACAGCTTTTTGATAGTAACTTACCTAACTGAAAGATTAAAAATCATAGAATCATATAATGGCTTTGATTGGAAGGGACCTTAAAGATCATCTAGTTCCAAGCACCCTGCCATGGGCAGGGTCACCTCCCGCTAGAACAGGTGCACCCACAAAGAGTGGGAGAGGAGTAGAGGGGGAAAATTTTCTAGAAGTTCTTCTAGAGCACCATAATCTGTGCAACAAATATCCACATGCCATATCTATAATATATCACTCTGATTGCCACTTTTTATAAGGAAAATGGAGGAAGAAAGAAACTGAGAACGTGAAGGAATTACATAGAATCAGAAAATACTAGTTCAAAATGTGAAACAAAAATTAATGACACCCATGGGTAGATCTTTCAGCACTAATGTCACCTTATGCCTTTGTAATCTGCTGGAAAAATAGAACCAGTTAAAATGACCTGAAGTTGCCTTTGTGACAAATTACAATGGGTAAACCCATCCCTCCACTCTGCACTAGTGAGGCCACATTTGGAGTATTGTGTTTGGTTATGGTCTCCCTATTTCAAGAGGGACAGGGAAATACTAGAGACAGTCCAACAGAGGCTACAAAGATGATGAAGGGACTGGAACATCTCTCTTATGAGGAAATGCTGAGAGACCTGGGGCTGTTAGGCTGGAAAAGAAAAGACTGAGAGGGGATCTTAGGAATGTTTACAAATATCTGAAGGGTGGGTGTCAAGTAGAAGGGGACAGTCTCTTTTCAGCAGTACCCTGTGGTAGGACAAGAGGTAATGGTAGCAAGGTGAAACACAGGGAGTTCCACCTCAACATGAGGAAAAACTTCTTTACTGTGAGAGTGACAGAGCACTGGAACAGGGGAATAGGCTGCCCAGAGAGGCTGTGGAGTCTCCTTCTGCAGAGACTTTCAAGACTCTTTGGGAGAATTCCATGTGTCTGTGTATCTCCTTATCTGCGTGAAGAAGAAGTGCTTTAAGTAGATTGAGTGAGATTCACCTACTGGTTTTCATAAAGTGAAAATATCAGCCTCAGTGTGTAAAACTCAGTTCACCATAAAGCTCATAAGCACTGGCTAGTCAGTAACTTTATATATGTCAAGAGTCTCTTTTTCAGTTTTGCATGTCAAGGTGCACTTTAATTAAGTTCAGAAATTTACCTCAGCCAAACACATGCCCCAAAGACCAGAAATGTTTTCCTGAAATTCAGTTTTCACATAGGTCAAAGGGTGAACCAGAACCCTAATTCCAAATTATAAATTCTTTGTTGGATCTCACAATCCACTTTATAGTTGACATCAGCATCCTCAGCCTACCTATGGGTAAGCCTAACTATATGATGTGCTGACACTGGCACCCTTTATACTGTGCTATTCTGACAGAGTTATTGAAATTGGAATTGGGTTGTCTTCACTTTAATCAAGGGTGAAAGGAAGACAAGTTGGAAAGGAGTGGGAATGAGCTGTGCAATTTGTTGACTACTGCAAATCCTGCTCCATAATTATATTTCTTTCTGTGGTAGTTATTTTAATTCACTTAGTAGTCAGAGCACATCATTAAAAAAAATAAAATTTACAATCGAAGGTAATGGGCTGTTAAGAAAATATAAATCTGCTGGCTGTTGAGGCTCATGGACAGTAAACCAGACAATTATTGCTTTGAATGTTCCACTGAAAAATAAAAAGCTGTTGTCTTTAGAAGTATTTCATTAAACCATATTATTTGGTTTGCTCAAAAAATGCAGAGCTGTGTTATTGGAAAAGTGGGTTTTTTTTCAGCAGAGACTTGAAAAGATTTGAGTCCTGAAATATGGGAGAGGAAAAAAAAGACTTCCATTAAGCAATGTGGTTCAATGATCTCAGATGATCTGCCTTGATAGTACGCCTTTTCTAGATCTCTGTCATGTTATGAACATAGTTGTGATAACGTTTGCAAACTGGTTTGTGAAAATTTAAATGTGAGGTTAAAGAAAAAGTAAGGAAATGAAGGTTACCGATAAGGTGTTTGGTTTCAGTTTGTTTTTCTCATCAACTGGCCAGAACAGTATCAGAAAGGTATGTGGTGCTTAGGTTTGAGAAAATGAGATATTCTTAGATCTGAGGATTTTGCCTATCAGGGGACCCCTTTTATGATCTTAAGGAACTCTTCAGTCCAAATTGGCAATTTGAATTTTCACTCACATTTGTTTCAAAGTTTGTTAAAGCCAACACAAAGTGAAAAAAAAAGGGACATATTTCGTCATATGCAATTCGTGGCCTTAGTTTGCTTTAAATAATACCTAATAATATTGTTTTCAACCTCAGTATTTGAGAAAGAGAAGCTATGTGAAGGGTATTTCCACTCTGAGAATTCTTATATACTGCCGCTTCTGTGTATATCAACGAATAGAACAGAAAGGATTTATCATAAGAGTGTGTAAAAGTGGTACACTGTCAAATGTTTTATGGAGTATGAAATTGCAAGTGTCAACAGAATAGTAGTATGATGGGGATTGTAGTATAGTTAAGAGTGATCAAAATCAATAAATACGCACAACTGTCTGGATGCACCATAAAGCAGGGAGTTCATAATGGTTGCCCCTCTACAAGTGTAAAAGATGAACGGTTATGGTATTTTAGGGTCTAGAATCAACATCTAAGTGATGGGCTTCAGTATTGGAGAGCTCCCTATATAGCAAAGCCCAGACTGAAAGCTCCTTATAGACAATGGGATTCCTTCTTTTGATCTATATGGTTAAAAAGAGACATAAAATGTGAGATAGTCTATGCCAGTTACTCTCAAGTCAATCACAGAATCACCAAATGCTAGGGGTTGAAAGGGACCTCCAAAGATCAAGTCGAATCCCCCTGCTAGAGCAGGACAAAACTAGAGCAGTCTTAAAATTCAGAGTTTCACTCTAATGATGTATTTACCAGTCTGCAGAAAACAGTGGAGCCATAACAAGACTTTGTTTCCTCTGTAGTTATGTACTAGTTGTATCTGTGGCACTGCAGTTCATTGTCAAGGCACAGAGCATTAACATTGCACAAGTGCAGAGGAACTATTCAAAACCTCTTTTGGTTAGCCTTTATTAATAGCATCATGAGGGTCTTTAAGAAAAGTCAATTAGAATCCCGTAAAGCTGCATTTGTCGAATTAGGAATCTAGATCTTTGCAATTGAGAAGTAACTGTTAAAAATGGCCCACAACTGCATGACAATGTATGTAAGATTTTTGTAATATGTGTAACATTTACATATGCAGTAGATGCTTTTTATATCTGTAATATATGTAATATGCATTTTTTTTAAACAAAAATTGACATCCCTTTCTTCCATTTTAGCATGCCCAGTTTCAGATGGCCAAAATACAGGCCTTTGAGTGTAATGACTTCTTGTGAAAATGCTGCTTGTTAGGACCACTACGATCAACACTTTTTAGCACACATTTAATTCAAATGGAAGAACAATGCCAGTATTTGTTGTCTCTAAGTTGGAAATATACATTAATATTTTGCTAAATATGTGCCACATATTTCAGTTCTCCACCACGGATCTAACAGGACAGAATATCAAATTTGAAGGACAGAATATCCTAAGATGTGCAATGGTCCAAACTAATTTTCATTTACCAGGGTATATTCATACACTTAACTTAGAAAAATCTCACCCCATGTGTGAGGTTTTTTAGAAAGATTAATTCAGTGGGTTTAATTTGGAATAATAGGAGCTAAAGATATCCTCAACATGCAGGGGCTCATTTCTTAATGTGGAATGGTTATAATTAAACTTCTATTGGCAATTGTTTTATTCCATTTCTTCCATCTCACTACTGCCCCTAGATAAATTGAAGGTCTGAGTATGAGTTTAGAATTCAGACATAGTGTAAATTGAGAAATCTTTTTTCCCCTCTGGTGCACAAAAATGGAGAAACTATATTCATTCATTGCCTTCAACAGAATTAATTTTAGGATAAATTTAAAACACAGAAACTCAAATATATTTTTTCATATATGCCACATTCTTGACTCTGGTTTCCTAAAAGTTGTGCAGAAAAATTCTTCATATGTAGAGGTGCTGTAAAAAAATCACATTCACAGCAATTCCATTTAGAATGCCAGACAAATAACAAATATTTTCCTCACTAAAAAATTCAAGGCAGAATTGCAAATATTCTGTACAGAATGGTACAAATTAAACAGCTCAGTTCAGATTCTAACACTGGTGATTTTTGTCTTTGCATCTAGACAGGAGCTGTTAAGGTTTGTTTAATTATTACTTATGCTATAATGTAGTCCACAGAGAAAAATTAATTGCAAAATGTATCCATCTTACAGGACAAAGTAATATCAGCCAAGACAAAAGCTGAAGCTTTTCCAATTAAAGCTGCTGTCAGTAAAGTGCAGAATGTGATTGCAAATGCAAAAAAGCAGTTTAGCTTTAGCTCTCCTGCAAATACACCATGGATGGCTATGTGAACACCACCTGTCCAAATACTGACCAAACTGATCTTATTAATAACTATATAGAATGAAACACAGCAACCATGACATGCAGTGTAATCTTGCTTCAAGGTTCTTTGAAGACAAGAAAAATCTCTGTTTATCCATAGAGGACTAAGTCATGAGTCACTTTAAGAATATTTATTCAACCCACTTCCATTGCATTCATTTGTTGCATGTCTGAATATGGACTCAATAGAACTGAGGTCAGAAAGCGATCAGAGTTGTATCTGCAGTCCTATTAAAAGGTAATCCCATTTAAGTTCGAAGAAAGAACAGGCTCTGTATTCAACTGGTATTAATTTCACTAGCTCCCATATTGTCATTTTATTACAAATATATCATGATGAATTATTTAGCATATTTATTTATTTTTAATAAGTTGTCTCTTAAAGAAAGAGTGGAAAGTTATTGGCTATTTTAACTAAAAAATTATTCAGAAATTAAAAGTAGAACCTAGGGGTTTTTTTAGGAAATTGCTCCCATTACTTTTTATAATCTGATTTTGATTAAGAAAAGAGCTTTAAAGATATTTTTGTAGAGAATGTAGGCATATGATTAATTCCTTTTTAAAATTCAGACCTCATTGAGGCTAAGTGTGGTTGACATGCTTGAGGGACAGGATGTGATCCAGACGGTTCATGACTATCTTGAGAAGTAAGCCCCTGTGAACCTCATGAAGTTCAAGAAGGCCAAGTGCCAGGACATGCACCTGGGTTGAAGCAACCCTAGTTATGAATACAGACTAGGGGATGAAAGAATTGAAAGCATCCTTTTGGAGACGGACTTGTAGGTAGTGGCGGATGAAAT
Source organism: Chloroceryle aenea (assembly GCA_013399075.1). Classification (NCBI taxonomy): domain Eukaryota; kingdom Metazoa; phylum Chordata; class Aves; order Coraciiformes; family Cerylidae; genus Chloroceryle; species Chloroceryle aenea. The sequence goes on along the minus strand of VWZY01008425.1, from coordinate 258,375 downwards.
GCTGGACATGAGTCAGTAATGTTCATTCACAGCCCAGAAGACCAACTGTATCTTGGTCTGCATGACAGGAAGAGTGGGCAGCAAATCAAGGGAAGTTATTCTGCCACTCTACTCCAATCTGGTGAGACCCCACCTGGAGTACTGTGTCCAGCTCTGGAGTCCTTAGCACAGGAAAGACATAGACCTATTGGAGCAGGTTCAAAGAAGAGACATGAAAATTATCTGTAGGATAGAACACCTCTCCCATGAAGAAAGGCTTAAAGAGTTGAAAAAGAGAAGGCTCCAGGGAGACCTTACTTGCAGCCTTTCAATACCTAAAGGGAACAGGAAGGGTGGGGAGAAACATTTTAGCCAGGCCTGTTGTGATAGGAAAGGATGATGGTTTTCAGTGAAAAGAGGGGAGATTCAGACTAGTTATAAGAAAGACTTTTTTTGCTATGAGGCTGGTAAAACACTAGCACAGGTTGTCCAGAGAGGTTGCAGGAACCCTGTCATTGGAAACATTCAAGGCTAGGTTGGATGGGGCAACCTGACCTAATTAAAGGGAGGATTGGACTGGATGACCTATAAATGTTCCTTCCTACCCAAACTATTCTATGATTCTAAATAACCTGACTTTTGGTTGTGTTGGGGTCTGTTGTAATTAATGGATGCTACTAGTAGGTGAGCATTTCTAGATGGGAATCTCTCCTACATACTGACATACTGACCCAGGGTTTCATCCAACATTTTGAGTGTAGGTGAATCAGATAGCACATACAACAAAGTGTTTTAAGTCATAGTCAGAAGTTTTATACAAAATATGCAGGATTTCCGGCTTGGATCCATACATCTAGCAAGCAAATGTTGTAAAGCACAGACCATGAAGAATAGATGTTTTCATTCACACAGAATTATTGTGTCAACTCGCCTATTAAGCAGAGGTTTACCTACTGCAAAAATATGAGTTTGGTATTAAACACTTTGTGCTATTCCATTTCATTTCTAACCATAGCCATATCTACATAAAGTTATTTTGTACCAACTGAGGACCTACGCCATTATGTTTGTAAAAATTCTAGTTTGTGAAAAGAAAGTTTAGTTTTATTGGCATTTTACCAATGGAAACAGCAAAAGACAAGTCTCAAAATATACATTGCAATGCTACCAGGACTCATTTCCATCTCACGCTAAATTTACATGTGCTTCACTAGAGGAAGCTCATGTGATCACAAAGTGTGAGAGCAATGGCAGAGACTGATCCTATCAAACTTCTGTCATCCCCTTCCACAGAGGTATGATGTGTAAGACTATAAAGCCTGCCATAGCAGGTGGGAACCAAAGCACCCTCTATCCCAAGGGCACCCTACCAACAATAGCCAAACCCAGGAACTATTTTTATTGAGAGGGCACAATAAAAAAAGGTATACTTCCTCAGAACATTTTCCAAATTCCAACAAACTGTGGCTCAGGGAAGTCCTGAGACAGAGGTATTATCTCTTTATTCAACACCTTGTGATGGGTTTCTCTTCCATTATTTTTTCTAGTGACTTTTTGAATACATACAAACTTGATACCCGTAGGCATGGATTTCACAGCCTATTTACATGCTGCATAAATATTATTTTGTGAACTTGCTAGCTACTATTGATAACAAATGCCAGAAGCTCAATACCATAGCTTCCTTTATCTATTAGGCTTCTTTAAGTAGTCAGTATTTAAGAGAAGTAGAAGGGGCAGAGACTTCTTCCTGGAGCTCCTTTAGTATTCAACAGCTGTATGTGTGTTACCTATTCCAATTAAAAGACACCTGCACAATACCACAATCAACTTTAGAAACTCAATTGAATTAAAAAAAGAAAAAAAACAAAAACATTTTAATCAAAGGGAGACATTTCAGGTACACCTCTGATTTGTGTACAATTGTAAATGGGCATCTTGGAGAAAAAAATATTAATATAACTCTCTAAGGTGGGAGCAGCAACTTTGGATTAAGATAGTCCTATTCAAAGGATTATTCTTAAATAGAAACACGAGGAAAAATGAAAGTGAAAACCTGAAGTTGTTTAGTAACGTGCCTGCTGCCTTCATACATCCTTTAATGAGAAAACTATAAAGATGTTGTAATAAAAAAATCTTTTTGTGAATGTTGTAAATCCAGGAAATGTACTTGTTAAAAGAGAATTCTCTTGTATAAAATCAAGGAAATATAAGTGATCTGACATTATCATTTGCCTGGTGAGACCATTGCAAAAAGCAACTGTGTTTGATCATTATACTGAAGGAAGGAAGGAAGGAAGGAAGGAAGGAAGGAAGGAAGGAAGGAAGGAAGGAAGGAAGGAAGGAAGGAAGGACCTTTCTCAATGACTTCATGCCATTTACTACTTGCTGTTCATCTGTTATCTTGATTACATTATTAATATGATCGTGATGTAATGCTGACATTACTCATTGTACAACAACAGTTTAAGGCTTATACTATATACACATTGCTTTTCTGTATTATCATGGCATTTAAGTAGTATTTCACATCTTCCTTCCCAATACCACTACACTGTTCTGTTGAAATAAATTAACAAAAATGGCCAGGGCGTAACATCTTATGCATAATTTATATGGCTCCATAATTAATAGCTGTGTCTCAGACGCAAATTAGTCATTCTAAGTAATGAGACTTTTCTTAAGAAAAATGTGTTTCATCTCACACCAATGCATGGGTTATTTGTAGATATTTATTCCTTTTAAATGACTAGCATGTAAAAATATTTTTATCATTTTATCATTTTTTATCCTTTCAAAATTATTTTTATGTACTTGTTTTCTTGTGGGATGATTCAATTTTTCTTTTGTTGGTTATTCTCTCTTTAATTGCAAGTGAAAATATGTTTGGATAAATTGCCTATAAAATTACTTATTGCTGTTTAAATCTGCTGGAGGTTTAAAAAGAACATACCCTGCAGCAATTCTCATTCAAATAGGGTGAAGAACCCACCCCTTGTTAAATTCTGTGCTTTATTTCCTCTACATCAGCATCCTGCAGCACAGGCAATAAAAGAGAATGACCCTGGAACTCATGAGAAGTTTTGCTGAATTGTAGCTGGTGTTCATTGACACAGATCCAGCAAGCGTGAAACTATGTTTGTTTACAGGTCATGAAGGCTGAAGATACTGCTGAATTCTTTGTTTTAACCTTTTTTCATTTACAGTTCCTGATATGAAAATGCCCCTGGAAGAGTACATGCCTGAGGCATGAGAGCAATATATAGACCAGTAAATAAGGCAAGATGAAGACAGTCCTTTGACCTGAGGGCACTTAGTTTGGTATAGCATATATACTTCCATCTAAAAACAGGGAGGCCTCTTAACTTGCATATGAGAAAAGTTGTCGCCCATGGATTGCGCTTAAAAAACGTGATGAGAGACCATTTGCCATCATGAGCTAAAACCATGCCAGAGAGTAATAATTAAATAGTTTGGACAATCGGAGGCCAGTGCTCACACCCTACTCATGTTCTATTTATTAGTATAGAAGTTAGTCAAAGATTTTGGGTTAGGAACCTGACTGGCAGGCTAGGGTAGCAAGAACAGCAATTCCTGCCCCAAAGAGCACAAGGCTGAATGTGAATGCAATTGTTTTTCCAGTGCAGGGCCTGCAGCTCCTGCTTTTCTTGCAGAAGAAAGAAAATGCAGGAATGCATATGCTTTCTGCTGATACAGTTTAGTTAGTGCAAATTTTGTTTTATAAGAAGTGGATTATACACACATTCTATATTTTTTCATCTCCAAAGGCACATCTGAGAAAACTTTTCTGCTTGGAAACAAATATGACTATGGTTGTAGTGAATCAAACTCTGGTGTCTGCCACTGTTTACAAAATATTGGGTTAGCTCATATGAAATGGCAAAATTTAATAACTAGTTAGTTTCTGGATGCACACCACAAATTTATGAACATCTAAACACTTCCCGAAAAGTAAATAATGTGCATAGGAAGTGACAGAGTTGGGTCATGGAAATCAACAATCACTTTGGAAAATAAGTAGAGTTAACTAACACTAAATTTTTGTACATAACTCTTTTGCGACCCTCCACCTTCTAAATAACTTGTTCTGCAACTGCTGACTGGTAAAAATCAGCAATGCCAAACATACAGAAAAACGTATTTCAAGAGGTTTTTTCATCCTGCCTGATTTTTGCCCACGGAAGTGGATAGCAAAATTATCTTGGATTTAAAGGACACAGGATTAGGTCATTAGTGTCTCCTAATCCATTTGTCCTAAACCTCCTAGAGAGACACAAAGGCTGTAACTTTAGAAGATAAGACATTTGTTTTAATTTTGCTTATTTGAGGTAACAAAATCTGGCACCAAATGCATTTGTGTGTCTGGGTGTAATTATTCTCCTTTCAAAGAACTGCTATTTCTCTCTCGCCTCAGGACCATTAAGGTGTTAAGTACAAAGACACAGCTTGATGGAAGTAGGCTCCAGACAGTCTGAGATGTGAAGAATCAGCCTGGTGAGAGTTACCACATCAGACTGTTGATTAAACAAAGGTAACTCAGTACCCTACCACCAACAGGGAGTTCGAGGAGGGGTGAGAGGCAGAGAAAAAAGAGGTTGCAAGAGTAGAAAGAGACAGAAAATCCTGCCCCCCCATTCTTTACAAAACTCTTACTCATTCATTTTCATCTTCTGTAACCTCTTTCAAGTCTGAAGTTTGCAATATCTATTGAACGTAATCACAGCCTTGTTGTCTGCAACAATTTACAAGGTAGAGATAGGCAAAGACAGAACCTGGCAGTGGAAGTTTCCATATCAATAGCGTACATAGGATCATGGCTTTGCAGCACTGCCACCCACACTCTCCACCTACTCTCCTGTTAGTCGACAAGGACAATCAGTCATCTCATCACAGAAACAGATTCAAGAAAGATGCCTCTATCTTCACAATAAATTGACCTGGATATTAAAATGCAAATCCGTCATCATAAACCTCTGGAAATCTACTCAGATAATAACAACAAATGTGAAGCTAGCTTAAGACTTGAATAATGTCTTTGAAAATAATTACAGAAAAAGGGATTTCCTCCCCTTGTTTACCCCCTTCCATTATTTTCATGAATCCAACATTTTTCTGTATTTTCCAGCATCATCTGCAGACTAACCTGTGGCAACTGGGAAGGAAGAAAGAAAAGAAACAGCCAGGTGCTCTGGAGCTGTTTATCAGTATATGTCCACGCGGGTGCAATTGAAACAATCTAATTTGACCTTGACCGCTCATACTGGACATTTGTGCTGTCACCTCCAGTGGTCTATGACCTGGGATATTTTCTGACTTGAACACGGCAGTGTTCACAGACAGACATGTATGATGTCTGATCCTGCCCAACTACCAACCTCAGTAACTTTGTTCAGAAGGTCTAAAAAGTAATATTTAAGATAGAAGAAACTGAAGGGAAAAATTTTAATTTCCCTTTGGGCTTCGGCTTTAGGAAGAAAATCCCATAATTTGAAAAGCCAATGTTTTTATTTATGTATATCAGAGATGACACTGTTTTTGCACATTATGTTAAGACTAATAAAAAATTTCTCAGAAACATGCTGGAAAAGGATTCAGTCATCTTTCATGATGGAGATAATTTTCCATTTTTTTCATGTGTGTGGCCACAAAAGGTGTATTTTGTTTTAAATATGTTGGTGGTTGTGAGGGGTTGGTGGTAAGCAGCTTTATCTCTTCTCCTACAGAAACTGATAATAGAGAAAGCATGTATCAGTGGAGGTCACAAGGTCATTGCCAAGACCTTGTTAGATCTGTTAAAAGGTTTATAACCCAAATAAATATATTTTTACCATGGTAAAACCCAGATAGACAGATCTTATAACTACAGCTCCTTTCTACTAACTGTTGGCAACAGCTGTCCACCTGGAATAATTTTAGTAGGCATTGAATACTGCAAGAATCCATATCCATAGAGTGGCTTTCAGATTCTATCTCTAAATGTATCAAGTTCTTTTGGTTCTTTGTCTCTTTCACTGGAAACTGTATTACAGACAACAATGCAATAAATTCTGAAGGCACATCAAGAGACAAGTAACTCCTTTCTGGTTGTTTTTCCCATCAGCATTGAAGACCCACCATTTCTTATTTGTGTGGTACACAGAAGCACCAACAGTAATGGTATTAAGATACTATGCAAAAAAACCCTCTTCATTCTAACAATATAAAAGAATATATCATTCACTGTAGCAACTCCCTTCTTTACCTCATCAGATTATAATTTGCAATTCATGGACACTCTTAGAAGAAGAAGAAAAGAAAAAAAA
>VWZY01008425.1:219370-252055 GCA_013399075.1 Chloroceryle aenea | reverse complement strand
AAAAAAAAAAAAAAGAGAATGTCCCAAGTATAATGAAGACTATGTGTGAAATAACCACTGTGAGAATGAAAGGTAGCAGCATCCTCCAGTGTCATCACCTTTCAACTGAGCCACAAAAATATCTAAGTTCTTTGCAGATACAAAGTTTTTTGCCAAAGGAAGTGAAGATTTATAGGAAAAAAACCCAGACCTAAATTTATAGGAAAAAAAATGGATGGGAGGGAGAGAGGAAGTCAGGGTTAAGGAGGTCTGTCATGTAAATGTTGTTTTAGAAATTTGAGGCTTGACTGTGATTAGCATCAATGAATATTATCATTCCAAACCAACAGCTCCCTGTTCATTTTAACAGCAAGTTTAGAATAAGTAAAACAGTAGAGATTTTACTTAAAAAATTCTATTCTCCTTGATTCATCATGAAAGCAACTCTGCAAACAGTTTTCATTGTTCCCTAGGTGAAAATAGGTCTCTGTAGGTTTTTATCAAGTAAAAGTAATCTTTTCTCCTTAGCACTCTACATCATTAAATCATCAGCCCTCATAACAAGGACAATGTGAAGTGCTGAAATGATGGAATGCAGGCTGGGGTGAACAAACAAGAAGTGTATTCTCAACATGTGATTGGGTGAGCCAGTGGAGCAAAGACTGACAGCATACCTGTCCTGCTGAAATCTGATTGATAACAGGCGTTGATTATTTATAGCAAGCTTTATGATATGACTTTTTACAGAACTTCAGACAGGAGAGTACAAACTCAGCTCGTTATTTTTTCTTGTCCTAAACCAAGGCTCCACATCTAAAATGCTCTTGTTAGGGTAGATAAAGACCCTAGTCTGCAGAAGTAGCATCCTCTAGCAAACCTGTTTCTCCATCTGTAGGTTCATTTGACTTGTGAAGAGACATTGTGTCTAAACTAATATTTTAAAGTTGATAAGGATTCACAGCTTTGCCAATCCAAGAAAAGTACTTAGTTTGACCGAGTACAAATACAATAGCTGCAATCGTAGCTGACATCCTTGGGACTTAAAAGCCTGGAGAAAAGGTGTATTTCTCTAGTCTACACTAAGCAAAAAAGATAACTCAGTAGAGTTTGACAAAGGTTGGAAAGAATGGTCAGATGGCTGTTTTATGATTTCCTGACTGCTAATAGGAGATCTTGGGTTATGTGTGAAAATACTTGAAATGATTTAAACACTTGTTGCTGGACCACATTGTTAAGAATCTAAGAAAATTTTTTTAGAAGCTTGGAAACTTGGCAGGAGTGAATTGAAGACCTTAACAACCAAGGACCTGGGCAAAGTTATCTGGCTAGTAGAGATTAAATTAATAAATTAGAACATAACATCTGAGGAAAATAGCATCAGGTATAAATATCTATTCTATTCAAATATGTCTGACAATTGAAAGCCATAAGAAAAGGAGGGAAAAATATTATTTGGGAAAAAACCCCACCCATTGTCCCATAAAAATTGCAGACATTAACAATGGGTTTTGACAAACAAATTTTTTTTGTGTGCTTTGTCAGATGTTTTAGATTACATGCATTTTTCTTGAACTGACATCATTAGACTTACGTCAGATATCCATTCATGGCAATTAAATCTGTAATGGCTCTATGTTTGACAGAAATTCCTCTCTAGCACTCACAAATCTAAAGTATTTTTATCAATATTTGGTCCAATATTGTTCAATATTTTATGCAAAAACATTTGACAATCTAGAGAAAGTTTGGGTTTTTATTAGTAGCTCTAGCCTTGCTCTCAGGGATCAAACACTGAATAAGAGAGAACAGCAAAAGGCTATGTCTTCAGTGGGAAGAAGGTATGCAGTTCTGGAAATACTTTCATTGGCTAAGGACTAGTCTATGGATGTATCTACATAGTAAACTTATAGCTGAAGTCAGGTGTAGTAATCCTACACTTAAAACAATTTTAAAATTCTACCTGTAGACATCTACAGCTGAGGATGATTAGTAGCAGGGTGGTTAGCTGGAAAAATAACAAGCATCATTTTACTTGAAAACAGAATGTATTTGATATATAAATTGTTGACAACGGCCTTTCTCATTGTTATTTTTACAAAGTAATATTTTCAAATCAGACCACATTTTAGCATTGGTTTTTCCAAGTAAATAGATTACAGGCTGAAATTAAAGATGTTTCAGATATACTTGTACATCAAAAAGCCTGATAAGCCCAAAGATATAGAGTTTGGGGCATGCAGGTATTTTGATAATCAAGTCTTTGCCTTCACAGAATAGTATCAGATTGTTTTTTTAGTTAGTTCCTTCAAATATTGCCTCTCCTATTTAGAAATAATGTCAGTACCACAGTAGCCTTATTAAAAGAATTCTTATCATGACAAAATCAACCCAAATGATACTGACTTCTAAATCATCCTTCAACTTCTTCATCAGTCTGCAAAAACTGAAGACGTTGCCTTGTGATTGAATTCTTTCTACAAGAAAAAACTTCACTGTTGTCATGAATACAGCTGCTTCAATGTGAACGTCTACCATTTGCCCAAGAGTTTCTGAAGGCCACCACTAGGTCAAGGCTTCTTAGGGAAGCAGATAAAGGCACTTATGCTGCTCTAAGAATAAGATGCTGAAGTAAAGCTGTCTTTGTCAGCAGACGTGGGTATGAAAGGGCAAAGTTATGCTAGAAAAACAGTGGAAAAAACAGTCCAGGAAAATCTTACTTGGAACACTTCTCCACAGCCAAGGTGATCAAGAAGATAATGAAGGGAAAGGTGAGGGAAGGAACAGCTGTGAGGAGATTTTGTTCCTTGTTTATAGAATTTGGGCATCTTATAACTAGGCTCTGATGATGAATCTTCTCAAAGATAGGAAAAATTGAGGGAGTACCTTCTGGAAGCTTTCTATCTGGGCATGGAGAATGCTCTGTCATACTCTCAGGAATCCTGTCTCTTCTGGTTCCTTCACAACTTTTAACATTAAATTAGCATGGATTAAGACCACATTAAAAAACCCTGTAGATAACAAACAGAATACTATCCAAAAGCTAATTCTGTGAAAATATCTTTACCTACATGAGTCAGTAAATTTATCAGTCTGATGGGCTTGTGTGCTAAATAAATTAAGATCCCTTTTAAATACACAACCCTTTAAATACACAGATGCTGAGTGATAGCTACTGTTCAGTGATTTTTATTAAAATTACATCTTGGGATTTATAGCAAAATGTAGCTCAGTTGTTGATATTTGTATGCATGATTAAAACTTAGAGATTATACACTTCTTTATAAATTGAATAGAGTTCACTCCCAGGCTTAACACCATTACAAGTCTTAATCACAAAACATGTACTGAAATCCCTGCCATAGGTTAGTATAAAATCAGTGTATCTAAAAGTACCTAAGTAGAATTTTAACATAAAGTCTGCACAAGCACTAAAACTGATGCTAAACCTTCAATATTAATTATGTTGGTAGAAATAAAAATCCATAGGTCAAAAGTGATGAAAATAACTGAAGGAGTTTATATCATTTTGCTGGCTGCATACTGATTTTTAAAGAGCTCTGTGTGTGAAGCTGGATGATACATGGCACTAAATCCAACAGAAGCATCTCATTTTTCATAACCAATGTGGAGATGATGTGATAAAGCAATATGTACATATACAAATCAGAGGACTTATAAATGAAAAAATGCACAATAATCTTTACTTAAGTTTATAAACCCCACCTCACACCATTCTCCTACAGATAGCATTTTGCTGCAAGTGAAATTAGAAAAATAAGATGCTTACAGTAGCACAGCATTTTACAGATAATTTATTTTCTGAGCATTATTGCCAAGCCCCAGCAAGACCTCTTATCTGATATGTGTTATCCATAGTCATTACTATTCATGTTTTTTTCTTTTATTGCAAGTATCTTAATCAGGAAGAATGCATTTTTTCTTTTTTTCCTGAGTCATCATATAAATATAAATGTTCCACAGTATTTAGTCAATCACATATGAGCTGTCATTTTAATAAGTTTGCAACAGTTACATTTCCTTGTTGTTCTCTCATAACGCTAGCAATGTACTTAAATCCTTTATTTCCTCAGTACTTATCATTCTGGAATGTCAGAATCAAGATGCTTGTCAAATGATGACAAAAATTATCAAGAAATAAAAATATTAGAATGGGTCATTGAGATGAAGAAGTAAAGCTTTCCAGACAGCTTTCAATTAAGCAATCTAAAAAAAAATTTAAAAAAAATGCTCATTTGCTGAACCCGTAACATTTCACTTCATTTGACATGTAGATTTTGACAGACTTTCACTGAGTTCAAGACAAGATGTAGAGGGACATCTTTCTGCCTTGCTGGTGTCTCTGTTCGAGCACTTGAAAACCTTATTCTTTTCAATTGCTCAAGATGTGAAAATTGTGATGCAAAAAATAAATTTTCCCAAAAAGCTGCAGGATCCAGGAACTTTCTAATTCATCAGAAATTCAAAAGATGTTCCAATCCAGGATGAAACTGAAACAAAACCATGTACATAATTTTTTGACAAACGGGAAATCTAGATCCTTACCTCATTCTCATTTGAGAAAATAAAGAATTTTACAGTAGTGTTCAGATGAAGAAACTCTGGAAATCTTACTGTAGCTTTTGGAACTGCAGCATTTGATAGACGCTGCAGAGAAATAAATACGAAGAAAGGATTAGCTGAAAGATAAGGAGATGGATTTATTGATTTTAACTATAAGATCTTCTCCATGCCCCTTTAAACTGTCTACTAGAGTATACTAGAAGAAAAGGCGTTAGATGGAAAATCTGGGTGTGATATTAAAAAAAAAAGAAACAACAATATCTGGGCCTAATATAAATTATTAAAGTCCTTAAAAGAAAAGACAAAAGACATAGTAGACTATGATGATGAAAGGAACACACCCTATGCTGAAGACTTGAGGGAGGCAATGTTGAAGGGAACAAATTAATCCCATTGTAGAAAAGTAGATTACTCTGCAATAGCAGTCAGATAAGAAAGGTTGATACAAAAATAGAGAAAAACAGACATAAACACAAAAGATATTTTATACCATTTTCAAAACCTGGTGATGCTATGAAGAATGCTAACAAAGTTTCAAAACACAGCTCTGAAATGTACTTCAAGCTGTACAGGAACAGTCTCAAAAACAGAATACTTTTATATATGATCAAAGTGAAGCTGTGTGTGAGCTAATAGCATCCTTCCAACTAAGAAACACAGTATCAGATCTCAGCAGTCAATATCCTGGCCCAGTTTAAGCAGGGAGCATGCAATTGCTCACCATTTGCAGGTCCACTGTATATTCTGGTAAACCGCCTTACAAGTGAATGTAAGCGAAATGCCTTAAAAGACACAAGGTACTGCTTCAAATATTTCATACATGTTCTAGTTATATTTATATATATATTATATAATATTTCCTTTAAATATTTCCTTTAAATATTAATTTTGTCAGTGACTACAAGATATAAATGTCACAAAATATTCTTAATTACAAGACATTAGAAGTATTTTATGAGATAGTCCCATGAACCGATGCTGAAACGTTGGCTTCTCTGTATTTAACGAGGTTTGGTTATTATTCTTGGATGAGATAGGAAGTGTTATCTAAGGAAAGAATTAAAAATATCTTGCATATTTTAAGTTGAAAACAGAAAAATATAGAGAATATGATTGAGAAATGGTGGTTTCTTAAGTTTACACATGACATCTGAGCTTCTGTTACAGACTGCACATACTTTCAAGAAATACTTCACTGCTAAGATGTTTAAGTTCATATATTTTTACCTTGCAATTGAGTTTCATTAAGTATAAAGATAATCACAATGATTCATCCAATGGGGGATAAACCTTAGCTCTTTTAGTTTATATTTCTTTGTTATTTCATGAACATTCTGCAACAACAGGAAAAAAACCACAAACCAAGCAAAAAAACCCCAACCAACCAACAAACATAAAAACTCATAAAAGGCTTGTTACTCCATTTGTTATAGATCCATGTTGTTCTAGTTATAGGGAAGGAATTATAGTTTGATATGTAATAAACCCTAGCATCTCAACTAATGAACCTCTGAAGTGACAGACCATTTACTTTAATGTGCAGTTGACCATTCTTGAACCTTTGTGGGCTCCTTACATAACTTCTGTGTTCCTTTTGCAAAGTCAGTTTCTCTATTTTAAATTATGTTAGTTAATTTCTCCTTCCCTCTTAATGCTTCCTTCATCTGTTGACATTAGTAAAGAAATATGAGTGTAAAACTGGGGTAACAAAGTAGATAATTAAAACCCACTGAAAATCAACTGAGGAGCAATTATATCTGTTTAACTGTGTGGGCAAAAAAAGCAAAATCAATTCATTCCCTGAAAGACACAGTAGATAAATATGTTCTGATTATTATGCTTGGACTGGGATTTCACGTACACTTTCCATATATTACTACTCAAATTTTTATCTAACCAAGGCACATAAGAAAGTTAGAAAGTTTCACTTCATGTTTTTCCTCTGTGTCTTCATAATAAAATCTCTCAGGACAGCTGATAAAAAGAACTTGAAATGTCTAATCTATAGACTTATAAAGAGCTGCAAACAACCTGCACAAGAAGTTATAACTCACAGAGGACAAAGAAAATGGTCTACATTTCAAGTAATGAATCAGGTTCTTCTCTAGTTTTATTGTAGCTTTTATTTAAGCTTGGCAGGTTTACGGATTTTTGAAACTTTTCACAGTTGATTGGGTCTTTTGATTTAATTCTCTTTTATTTTTTAGAAATTTTGATTTGTTCTAATGCATTGTCATGGTCCCCAGCAAAAGTATATATGTCCATTACTGCTTCTACATAATATTTTATAGTGGGGCATAATTTATTTTCAATAGGTAGCAGGACTTGTTGAAAAAAGCTGATGCCATACCAAGCTGATTTTATTCAACTTTTTTTTTAGGTTTCTTCTCTTCTGTTCAGGAAATTGACTTGGAAAACAATTGTGCTTTCAGCCACCATCAGAATTTATTTTCCTGAATCTGTTGGATTTATTTTCATAGCTCAGTGTCAGCTTAGGTCTAGATGTTCCAAGAAACTCACTCAGGTACCACAATACTTAACATTGTCACAGTGGATTTTAGACTCTCAAGTCCAGAGACCTCAGTTCCTTAAATACAGGTGTCAGGTATAGTTCAGTGCTCATCACTGAACTGACAACACCCAACAGTAAATACCAAAAGGAAAGTTTTGCCTGGCAGTCAATGCCACTCCCAGCTTGGTGGCTCAGGCAAGAACCATTGTTCCATTATCCTGCAAAAACACATGACCTTTCCTTTTGCACAGATGACCAACTCAGGCCATTGTCATCACCCTGAGTTCTAATCCTGGAGCTGACGATATAGATTCAGCTACCTGTGCAGCCTGAGGTTGTTAGAACCACGCATCCTGTCTTCCTACATTTTTTTTAATGATACCCAGTTAGAGCATATTGGAACAGTGAAAATTCTATCCTTGAATTCTAAAGCCATAATAATCATTTGGAGGAAGCAAGAAATTTGACAAGATGGACCTAAATTAGTAATAGGTAATAAAACTGACCATTTTAACTTACAGTAAAACATCAGATATTTAGATGTAGCACCATCATTCCTTATTTTTGCTTACCTATGCTGCAAAAACCCCCCTAAAGCCTAAAAAGAATCTTTATATTCTTATATCTTGTCCACATACATTTTGAGTTTGAATATATATATTCTGAATTTGATCCAATACCCTGTAAACATGATTTTATATTGATTTTATTTCAAGGTGCCAATTATGAACTTTTAAGAATTACAGTGCCATAAAAATTAGATTCAGAGTAATTCTGGTATTATTTTTCCAACCCAAAGCATTCTCTTTTTATTGTATATTTTTGAGAGATTTGCTGTTTAGTATTTCTTTTTGCATTTGTTTTCAATATGACTTTGCTGGCATCCTGCAGGCTTATCTCAAATAGTTAACTTCTAGTCAAATAACATCCTACTCTGAAACCCTTTGATATGCAAATACAGCAATATAATTTCAGACTTGAATTCAGATTAATGTACAGTAATTACTCACAAACACAGGTGAGGCGCTTTCAGTTTTACTGCCCCTATTTTCAGATCAAAGACATGGCTTAGCCCTGACATCAAAGATGTGATTTAACCTTTTGAATTTTACCACAAAGAACAAACCTGAGTTACAATTAAAATAATTCTAATTGTCAATTAAAAAGAAGCAAAACCATCATGTTCAAGCAGTCAAAGGCAGCAAAGTAGCAACCAGAGTAAATCCTTGCCTACAAGTTGGAAAACACAAGCTAGATTCTTAGTAGAGTTAGCCATAGGATCCATTATGGTTGATGGACTATATTCTCCAATCTGTATCATGAACAGTAGCCCATTAAACAAATCCACTGACATGAGGAGTATGCACTTCAGAGGAAAGATTTTTCTATTATAATGCTGGCAGAATCCCATCTAGAATGTATTATTTTAGGGTATGACCTTACACAGTTTTATGGACACACATCTACACTAAAGAGAATTTTCATAAGAATAAATGGAGATTATTCTCATAAGACTGTACAATGTGAAAATGCAAGATCAGACACTTAGTTCCTCTTTTAAATCAGTAAGAAATTCAAGAACATGTCCTATATTCTGTATATACATTAACCAGTCTCTTGTAACAAGTAAATAGTTTCAAAAAAATAAAATCAGTACATGTATTCAGATTGCATGCAGTCATATAGCAAAACCATATTGTTTCGATTCTTCAGTCAGGTCTCAAAAGCTTTAAAGAAAAAAAATAATTGTCAGTAAAAATTATTAGTTTGCAGCAGGCTTCAAATACATTTGAATAAGTATTTGTATGAATATTATTCAAAATAAAAGCCTATTATCTCAATCATGAACAACAAATGATGATAAATGGATTTACTCCTGTCTTATATGTGACTCTGGCTTTCAGATTGATGCATTTTATTCTACATTTTATATCTTGTTCCTTATCTCCACTAATATCTAAATTTTGCAGGTTATTTCTGCATGGGGTCTGGGAGTGTAAAAGAGCACACAAAGCATCTTTTATCTCCCATCCTGTTAGCCAGTAATATCCAGTACACATCAAGTCACATGTCTGGGTGGTGGTCAGATGTCTGCAACTTCTCTATCCAGCTCCACCTGTGTCTTCCTTCAAGAGTTTTAGGCCTTGGCCTTTCCCACTATAATCACACAAATAAAACATTCAGCAAGTTATCATCAACTCACATTTTGATCATTGCAACCTCCTTTCTCTGAACTCTGAAGTTTCAGCCTTTAAGACTGAGAAAACCCACCTTTTCCTTAACCTGTTTCTTCCCAGAAGCAGCTTCTTTACACAACTTTGTCAATTTCCATTGTCCATCAAGCGAACAGAAGCTGCTTTCATCTCATTCCTATTTTCTAATCTTTTAGCCCACTTGATCTTGAAGGAAAATTCCTCAGGATGTATTGCATTATATCACAGACTGGCCAATGACACCAGCCTCTTTCACTTGCTTTGCATTTCTTCGTGCCTTTGTGCTTTCCCCTCTTACATTTATCCATATATTTCCAACAATTAAATCCTGATGCATTCAGAATCCTTCCAGATAATGATCTTTAACTCTGTGTGGTATACTGAACAGCTGCATTGCTTTGCATGTGCTGCCCCATCAATGTACACTTAAGTGTTTTCACCTGCCCTACACTGAGCTAGTTGTCATGAAGAGAATTTGATTGATCTTTGTAGCCTTATGCGCCCAGTTTTGGGGCGCATAAGGCTATGGGGACCTGGTTCCGCGAACGCTACACAGCTTTCTTAATGGCCGCACCTGGCATTAGCACGCAGACACCAATGTGGTGGATAACAAAATGGCTTTTATTGAGGGTAACACCGCGTTATATAGCCTAGGTTCTACAACATCACATCCGTCTGCTAGTGTCATAAATCAAATGCTACTGGCTATCTAACTGTCGCTGTCTTTCCGTACAACGCGAGATCTTCCGAGCGCCGGGCCTTAACCACAACAATCTTTTTTTTAACAGGATTTAATGGTGAAGTCCTGAACAATGACTAGGACCCTGGCACACTACCATGCTAATTTTAATGCGTTCTAGTAACCAGTCATAACATTTAGTGCTACTAAAGAACTGTGCTTTACTTTCAAAGCCAAAGGGCTAAATTCTGCTTCCACAACAGTTAGCAGCTTTGGATATCGTATGACAGAACTGTTTGCTTTATCTGAGTCAGTTTCTTTTCCTTGTTTGGGAATATTTCACACATAATATGAGCATTTCTTCACAGTCTCATTACCTTGCAAAAGCTCGCATCTGCTGGCAAGAAAATAGCTTGGAAATCTTCCTTTTCTAGGACAAATGTTTTTTGATTTCACCCTAGAAACATACAGTAAATAACAGGCCCAAGTCATCTAAGCAAGGCATCATTTTTACCTTTGTCATTCAGCAAGGAACTAGAAAGCCAGTACATATTTCAATTCAGCTGGTGTCAAAGATATTGGCATTGCTGCAGAAGACGCCAGCCACTATTTTTTTGCTTTGACATTCAGAGTAATAGCATTGGTTGTGATGAACTCAGTTTGTATGGTCATATTATCTTCTGTATGCAATTTATTTGGAAGCTTTGTACAGTAATATTATCTGTCTTATATCCTCTTTTCTGGCTGCAGTTAATACCAATGAACAAGACCGCTGCAACTTAAACTCAACAAATCAGAAAAGACACCAGGAATATTTAGATTTAAATTTCCAAGTAAAAGAATACCTCTCACTACTGAAATTGATGAATTTCCATCTCCTATTCAAAAGAAATTCTCAGTCCTTTAATGGCATTTAATGGTTTCTTCAGATGTTAAGCAGGCATCTTGTGTATAGGCCCCTAAGCTTCCAAGTGGCCCTCTCCTATCACCTAAGGGAATCTTTCTGTATAGTCTTTTCATAAGGCAAATAGTAAGGTATGGTTTGAAGCTTATCTCTGCATTGTAGGTCAAGCTGTTAAATAACATGAAGTCCTCTTTTAAAATGAGTGTCAACCCTGCACTGCCAAAGTGTGTACCAAAACAGTGAAAACTGATGTAGAATGAAAACAAAGAGAGAAACTCAGATAACACAATGCAAAAAAAATCTCTATTAAGGGAAGAATCTTTACGAGGATGTCAAAGGGAATCCAACACTGGCAAAATCAGTAGCTGGATCAACCCTTTTTTTAAAAAGACCAACTAAACTCCTGGTCACCCAAATCTGTACTATAAGAAGCCCTCTGAAGCAGCTCTATATTGCTTAGCATGTTTTCTAGGAGAGGGGTACTGGTAATTCCAGTGTTCCCCTATGTCAGAATATGCTGGCATGACCTAAAAAATAGTCCCTTATTTAATTTTTAATTCTCAGAACAGACCAGTTGAAACCCTTGGAGACATTCTCACTAGCTCTATAGGTTATTCATATCCAATACAAGCCAAGTCAGGCTTGTAAAAAAAAAAAAAAGTGAAAGGTGAATTTCATTCATCTTTATTCTAATCCCACTCCTTCCAAAGAGGAGCACAGTGTACATAGACTGGAAACAACTCTTCAGTTGCACTGGTTTTGTAGGCAAGGAAAAAAATAATTACATGTCAATGGGCATAAAATAGAGACAAAAAACTTTTCCCATAAAGTTGGTAAGTTCTGCAAAAGAAATGCCAAATGCTCCTTGGGGACAGGATGTAGGATGATTTCTTTCCAGGAAGGGGATGAGAGACATGACACATGGATTAATCTAAATAAGAAATTATCCAATGTGGTAAAGGAAACAATGAAAGTAAGTATGCGTATGACTCTTTTTGCCATACTTCTTTTTTGGTCCTGCTTTCTTTAACGCAATATATGTATGCTATTAATATTTATTTTCTTGTCCAGTTGAACTGAAATGGTGACATTAGAAGGAACATGCTAATAAAAATGCCCTTAACTAGTGCATATTTATGAAAGGTAATGTAATTTGACAGATTCAGCAATTTAGAATATTTATGGTCATCTGAGGATAGAATGTATAACGAATTTTAGCTCCAAAACTTTTATTATTTATTTATTTTGTGAAATCTTCTATAAATGAAGATAGCACTGTTCAGGAGGAGGAAAAAAAAAATAAAATTAAAGGCCCTAATGGACTGGCAAAAAAAAAAAATCTCTTCAGAGATACATGAATACAGGATATGTATCAAATCTGGTTTCTAGTTTTAGGTTACATTGACTGTGATTTGTATTTGTCACATGGAGATTGCATAAAATGTAAAACTCATCAATGTACATGACCATTAACAGTGGAAAAAGTCTCATCCTACAAAGTATGAAAACTGTCTCCATTGTAACATATGATAGCCCCAACGAGCCATCAAGAAGACTGCAATTTCATTCTACAGCACCAGTTGCTTACAAGTGCTTTTGATAGCATAAACTGGATCTTGAGAGGACATTATTTTTAGAACATGTGTCAAATCAAACAGTTCCGACACAGTGGAGAAATAGGACTTGGAAGGATTCAAACTTAAATCAATTTCTCAGTGATTAATATCATTTAACCTATGTACCTCTTCCCTCCCAGCTGAATGTGAACCAGCCTATACTTCTACTTCTGTTTTCAGGCCAGCTGTACTCAGAGCTATTGTATGTAGGGTAGAAACCTGTTCACTCCTAATCCATCTCCACCAGTTAGCACAAGATAACCTTCCCTCTGTGCTATGCTATGTTATATATATCCTGTATAACATTTGACTTAACCACAGAGACTTACTTAAACTGAGTTGGTACAATACAAGATGCATAATTTTAAGCAGATATATATATCACTGTCACATGTAAACTTCTCTGAGATTTAGCACTTATTCTATGGAATGCAGAAGACTGGATTATGTCCAACACTTCTTGGTAGAGCAACCATAAGGGAGAAGAAAAAGATTGTTTCTTTCCATGCATGAGCTCAGGTACAATCTAGGATGTTTCTAAGAACAACAAGAAAAAAAAAAAAAAAGCAGCCAGTAATAGAACTAGAAAAAAACCTCTTCGCTGCATTCCCTAGTATGCTTCCAGTTTCTTCTGTGACCTTCAGCAATTCTAGTCTTCCTAAGTTTCTCCCGTTTCACCTCAGTTTTCATCCATAAAATTATTTTTCTTCACAGGAGCATGGTAAGACTTTTAAAGCAGACAGAAGGCATTAGATAAAAAGTGACAGAAACATGCAAATTACTGTTAGCAATGCTGTTTTCATTTCCAGCTCCCTTACTTTTCACTGTTTCTGCCACTGTTTTCTGTTTTCCTCATTAGAATATAACTACAGAGTACAAGATATCTTCCCTCACCAGTTAAACCTCACGACTTTGTAGTGTTTCATTTGTTTGTTTATTCACTTGTGCAGGGTTTTTCTGATGGAAATCAAGTCCAGGCTTTTCCTCCTAGACAAAGAGCCCTGCAGTGCATTTTTTACTATCTTTGTTATTCAAGAAATGTGGGCTTGAAAAGAGCTGCCATTGGACTGATTGAATTGTCTAGAAGAGAGTGAAAATGTGCCTTGAGCTGATTAGGCCAGCTGGTGTCAATGACAGAGTAAGAGCAAAAGATTTAGCATCAGAGAAATTGGAAGGCTTATCTGGGAGGAGAAGTGGAGCGCTCAGCACTATTTGCTTTTAAGCAACAAATATTTTGCTCTAACACTGCTGAGCACATCATACATTTACAGTTGTACTGTGCTGGGGCATGCACATGTATTTTTCATGCTGTACACTTTAACTGACTTGAAATGCTTGTAATAACCTGCATTTTCATAGATTGAAACAAAGCCACAAGACAGAAAAAGAGACATCCCAGCAAAATAATTTCTTATGGAGTGGTCCTGGAATAGGTTCTGTACTCACAGAGGTTACCTGCCTCAAAGGACACAACCTCAGAGCATCCTTTGGGCAGGACATAGTAAAAAATGTTATGGCAATAGGAAAACCATATTTATGGCATAATGCAATAATAGCTCAGACAGATGTCCCTGAGTCTGCAGAGTTCACTCAAAACTTTAATGCTAAGCAGAAAGCAGACACAACAGGGAGTAGTCTCACTGTCTAACTTTAGGCTCCTAGAGTCACCAGGGAAGGTTACACACCCTATTTACGTGCTCTGAATCATGCTCTGGAGGACAGTACTGTTGGCTTTAGAGTGATTATGGAGTATTTTCTTGGGAATTTTGTTAGTATGGCAATTTATATCAGAATTTGCATCCACAAAATGGATGTCAACAACTAACCTCAGAAAGGCTTGTATTTTGTACATCCAGCCAGTTAAGATGCCACAGGCATTTTTCCTATGCACCATTGCAGAGGCTCTGCCACAGGCTACTTGAAAAATTCCACCACCGAGCAATGGAAACCAGGAGATCTGTGTGGGACAAAACATTTATCACATAACATTCAATAGTCAGACAATTACATAGTCACCCTTAAGTCTCCCACTTTGATGGTCTCTCTTCTACAAGTCACCTCTTTTCCCAGAGCAAATTTGAGGTTTTTTACACATGGAGACTGTCTCAGGTTTGTGAAGGATTCCCATTTCACAAACAACAGCGCTCATACACATAGATAATAAACAGAAGTGGTTTTATTCAAGCACTCAATCACAGAGCTAATAAGCAAAAGCAATGTCATTCAAGGAAACCCAAATAGTTACTTAACATCCCCACATACACACTGACCCCGAGGTGGTAGATGAAGTGCTGAGCAGGAGGAAAGCACATAGTATTGTGTTGGGAAGAGGAGTCATTAGGTCCTAATGCCTTCTGCAGGGCATCCCCTGGATCAAGATGTGCTAATGACCCTCCAAAAATGAATCCTTTCTCCCAGCCACAGCGGGCTACTTATAGCTCTCCTGTCAGGGACATGGAGATTGCTCCAGCATTGGTGCACGCGTGGCCAGCGTGTACACAGAGGATGAAAAGTATTTTTCCAGCCACAGTGGCTAACAGTGGCCATTCCCTGCGTTGCTCATGAGTGGGGGTCTTGAGGCACCTCTGGTGGTTGTTACTTCATCAATCTTTAGCTCCTCATCCTGTCCTTGAGAGGTCCTGTCATTGTTTCGTATCTGATATCGCTCGCCAGACAACAAGGAGCTGGCTAAGACTGGCTGTCTGATTTCCCCATGCACCTGCACATGCGAGCGAGTACTGTGCTCTCTGGTGCAGTGAAACAACAGTGGTGTGCTAGAGGGCCACAACAACAGATCAGCGTGTTCCAGTACAGATACAGAAGGAAAAGCAAAATTTGGGTCCTCAGGATTGCGCAAGAAGGTGGCTGAATGCACCACTTACCAAACAAGGGACAAGCCTGGTGAGAGGGCTGATTGTGCAGTCCACTACCAGAGTCTGATACCAAATACCATTAAACAACAGAGGGAGGATTACTTAGAATCACTGTGAGCATTCACTAGAAATCTGTGTGTACACAGTGACCAGAACCACTTATGAAACTGTGGGCAAGCAGCAAGAGGACAGAGTTATAAGGTCAAAGTATCTATGAAAGAGAAAGGAACACTTCCAAATGCAGGAACACTGTTAATTCAGACTCCTTCACCCCATGTCCTTTTTTTATCACTGCACACGTGGAAAAATTATTCCACTAGCACTGAAGATGGAAGATGGTTTGGTCAATAATCATGTTTTCATTATGTAGTTATCTTCTCTATGATAGATTATACTCTTTGTTGTTATTAAAACAAAAACAAAACAAAAAACAAACAAACAAACAAACAAACAAAAAAAACAAAAACACAAACAAAAACCAACCAAACAAAAAAAAACCAACAACATTTGAAAGCTATCACACTTCTCTTCCTTTAATCATACATAATTTCTGGATCCTCTTTTGCCTCAGACCACAAATTTCATTATAGCAAAGGCAAAAAATTTGTATTTTCAGGGCAAAGTCGATAAGGGACAAGTCCCCTTTTAATAACATTTACTGTTGCTAGTATTTCAAACAGGAGCATCAATCCTTTGTCTTGTGACACATTCTGGCTTGCATTAGTTTGTCATAGACTGATGGAAAGTCACATTCTTTGTGAAGATCAGACATCCTGTGGCTCCACCTAGACTAATATTTACTACTTGTGCACATATGGTTTTGCGGATTGCTACCTCCTACATAAGTGAGACAGTATCACTTTCTGCTTATATGTGACGTGGTGAGCTAGGCTTAAAAATTATCAACATGGACTTCACAAGCATACATAAATTTGACAAATATTTAGAAAATAACATATCTGTGTTCAAAAACATTTGCATGAAAATAACTTACTTTATCACAACATTCCTGACTTTTAGTATAGACAGACCATTGAATTTCTAATTACAGCTTTTGCAGTTAGTGTTACATGAATCTGTGATTGTTGTTTTTAATGTTATTGCATTAATACATGGCAGGGGTACAGCACGCACTTTTGTGAACTTAAAGACTGCAGCTGAGAGTAAGGTCAAAGTCTGAATTTCATTACTTACGGTATAAATTCATAAAATCCCAGATAGTTAGCTATCTAAATGGACAGGACAAACCAAGGATAGAAGAACAGCTATCACAGAGAGGTGAAATATGTTCTTCAAAGTGATGTATAAGGTTAGTGGTTGAGCCACAAATAGAACTGAGGTGCAGACCTACATGAAGAAGGCCATGGGATGACAGAGCCTATAACCCCTTCTTCTCCCTGCCACCTTTAGGACTATTCATCTTAACATACTTTAGCAGCTTCCCAGCTTCCCCTCATCCCAAATTCAGATTGAAACCAAGGTCTCAAACACCCCAGATGAGTCTTCCATTATACATTATCCCAAATGTCTCAGACCACATAAATATCATCATGTAAAAAAGTTACACAGAATCACAGAGCTGTAAGTCTGTGAAACCAGCTAGCTTTACTGCCTAAATTAATTACAGACTGTTCCATTTCTGTAATGCTCAGTCTGCATGGGAGCATCATGAATATAGTAGGGATGATGCTTGGGTCAGGGTACTGTATTAAGACATTTGGACTGCTCCCCCAATACCTGAGCTAACTTGGAAAACTGCACAGCACTGACACTCTGCTGCACACATATCCTAAATAACAACACTGTGCTTGAAATTAAGAGTGACAGAATAATTTAGTAGCAATGTGGGATGCGATTAACTGTAATGAAATGACACTGACCAAAATGAAATTCTGAATTGAATGATTTCCTGATAACAGCAAGGCTATTGTAATGCAGGACTAACCCTCCATATGAAATGCTTCACTTTTTCAGTCATTTATCTCATTGCAATCACCTGAATGAAAGTCAGGGCAGGACCAGAGACTGCAAAAGGAGAATTTGATGGTGTGCATATGGCTGTTGTGCATAGTGCAGAGACTGAATGTCTTAAATAATTGTTTAAATAAATGATCAGCCTGTGTTTAAAAAGATCGTGCCTTCTTATTACTCAGCCACGCAATAAAATGCAGTGGCAGCAGCCAGTCAAGGGAGGCTCACAGGAGGGGAGAAAAACAAACAAAAGTAGCAACAGAGAGAAACATCTTTCATAGACTCAACTGAGTCATTGCAACCAAGTATTTTTTTCAAAAATGAATCTTCAGTAACAGTGGACACAAGGCAAAGGGAGGGAATGGAGTGGCATTGCCTACAAAAACAGTAAAATTTCTAGAAAAATGATGAAGGGTGTTTGATGTCTCTTACAGATGACACTATGAGAGATGGTCTTTTCTATTCTAGATGTAAAAGAAAATGAAGGAAATTGAAACCCCAGCATCTACATGTAAATTTGGAAACATTAGCAATTCTCCATTAACTGACAGGATGGGCTGTGGGATGTCTGACCTTACATGACTGGAGAGACTGCTGAGGGAGAGTTTTCACCCTGGAAAATGCATCTCGGTAGTAGGGACAGCAAAACCGTCTGGGGAAAAGCTCCAAACAATGCCAGTCATTGTTTTAGAGCAAATACGGTCAAATGAAAGGTCAGAGACTAAGTAACAGGCAGAAGCAGAATGACCAAGAGGGTCACCAAGGGTGTCCACTTCATGTCTAAGCATTGCAAAGGCAGAAAGAAAGTATCTAGACAGAGGGAAACTTGGGAGGGAATGGACCATGGCAGCCTGGACAAAGGAAGAAGTATATATCACAGATCCGAATGAAAATCTTCCCGAGGAAAAAGAAGGATGGTGTCAGTGTATGATAGAGTCCTTGCTACTGTGTGATGAAATGGATGGCAAGTTTGGCTCATGGAAGATACTAGAAATAAGACCAGCATCTTACATGGAAATACAGCAATATTTGTTAAGAGAAATCTGACTAATTGCTGATGGGCTACTGAAAAAGTTTCTGAGAAAACAGGTAAAATTGAAAACAGAAAAATCTAGAAAATCTAGTTTTGTTGGGTTTTTTCCTTTTCTTTTGAAGGATAATGGAGTAATGAAAGATTATTCACAGAGTCTGTAATAGCAAGAAATGAAATACATCTATTCATTTCCTTTTGACACAAAGAGGTTCATATGGTCTACTTTGCAATCTTAATGATCACTGAGAGTTGTTGAATTAGGACAAACAATGCTAAACCAAAAATTTTTCTTCCAGAAGACTAGGAAAGAAATGGAAGAATGAGTTTGAAAAGGTAGCTATATCTAGGAGGAGGAACTTTTATTTTAGTGCAGAAGATTAGAAAATTAGTTAAAAGCAAGATATCTGTTCACAGTATTTTATGTCTTTCTTTAGACAGAAATATATTTAGAGTAGCATCTTAAGCATCACCTGCTATATTTTGTATTTGTTAAATTGAAAAAGCAACCCATTTTTACCATCAAGTAGAAAGTGCAAAAAGAGAGAAAGAACAAAGAATGATGAAAGTATTTACTGATTAAACTGGTTCAGTTTAAACCTAAAAATGTCAGTAGTTTGTGTTAATTAAATCCTTGAAAGTAATTTGTTTTTAAAGACAATATTAATTAGAGAACCCTCTTGAGGGAAGACGTTGAGAGTTGTATCTCAAATAGCTGAGGTTTTCATTGTACAGCTGACTCTCAGATCTCACTGACACAATGAACCCAAAGCAAAACATTCACAGCAGAGCTTTACTCCACTGATCTTATTAAAAACAAGGACACAATTTGTCAAATTACTTGTACATGATTAGAGGAGAGGGAAAATGGGAGAGGTGAAGAAAGCAAGAACCACGTATTTTCACTGTGCCTATCAACATGTTTTTCTAGGACTCTACCATCACAGATATAAGGCCAGGATTATTCAGCTGCTGCAGACAACCTGCTACCATAGTCTTCTCTCTACGTGACTTGTATTTACAGCTCCTTCTCCTGTTTTCCTTTTTCCCTTACCCTATTTTAGCTTTTAGCTAACCTTTTGTCAGTAGTTGTAACCTGTAGCTTTTTCAAATATTCCCACTAAAGGAAAATAACACCTGCTGCCTCATAATTTTCCTGCTGTGCTGGTTTTAGTTGGGATAAAGTTAATTTTCTTTATAATATCTCCTCTGGGTCTATGTTTTGGTTTTGTGCTGAAAACAGTGTCAATAATTCAGGGATGTTTACATTACTGATGAGCAGCGCTTACACAGAGTCAAGGCCTTTTCTGCTCCTTACACCATCCCACCAGTGAGCAGTCTGGGGGTGCACAAGAAACTGGGAGGGCACACAGCTGGGACAGCTGACCCCACCTCACCAAAGGGTTATTCCAGACCATATGACATCATGTTCACCGTATAAAGCTGGGGAAAGAGGGAAAGCGGGACATTCATTGCGGTAACAATTGGCTTCCCAAGTCACTGTTACACATGATGGACCCCAGCTTTCCTGGGGATAGCTGAACAGCTGCCACTAATGGGAAGTGGTGAATGAATTCCTTGTTTTGGTTTGCTTGTGCATGTGGCTTTTGCTATACTTATCAAAGTTTCTTTTTCTCAGGTCATGAGTTTTCTCAGTTTTACACTTCCAATTCTCTCCCCCACCACAACCTGGGGGAAATGAGAAAGTGGCTGTGGGGGACTTAGTTGCGGGCTTGGGTTAAANCACCTCACCAAAGGGTTATTCCAGACCATATGACATCATGTTCACCGTATAAAGCTGGGGAAAGAGGGAAAGCGGGACATTCATTGCGGTAACAATTGGCTTCCCAAGTCACTGTTACACATGATGGACCCCAGCTTTCCTGGGGATAGCTGAACAGCTGCCACTAATGGGAAGTGGTGAATGAATTCCTTGTTTTGGTTTGCTTGTGCATGTGGCTTTTGCTATACTTATCAAAGTTTCTTTTTCTCAGGTCATGAGTTTTCTCAGTTTTACACTTCCAATTCTCTCCCCCACCACAACCTGGGGGAAATGAGAAAGTGGCTGTGGGGGACTTAGTTGCGGGCTGGGGTTAAATCGCAGCACCAACACAGTCATTTTTGGCTACTTGTAGTGATAGCTCAGGCTTTTTGTATTAATAGACATAATCATGCAACTGTGAGATTTGTGTATTTACTTACATGTGGCCTTTATAGCAGACATCTTGAGCTGAGTAAGTGACATATGTGAGAGTGAGTTTTTGCTATGTCTGTCCCTCGTGAGTAGTTTACAAACTTCTTGAGTATTTTGATTGGCCTATGACTGAGAGGATATATTTACTACAAAAACTTTTGGAAATTGCTTTTGGATCAATTATTCTTATTTTTCTATAAAATTCCATGTGAATACAACACAACAATTCTTATTTAGTTACACTTCCATGATTTCTTTCCCCCCCGCCCTCCCCCGCAAGTTTGCAACTTGTTTTGGAAAGGATGTGGTATTATTTTTCCTTTTTATTTTTATTTCATTAGACTGGCAGACCTTTAACATGGCAAAGTAGATGGGTTTCACTGTAATATATTTTTGCTTAGGTGGAAGGTAAACTGGTTACAATTAGTGTCCAGCAGCCCCTTTAATTTACATATTTATTTACTGCTTTTTCATTTTCCTGGTGTTCCATAGGTCTAATTTCACACATGCTTCCATCAGCTTTGTGATCTGCTTATAATTTGAAATTCCAGTAATCTGCTTTTCTACTTCTTTCCTTGGGTACCAATAAAAACCCCATCTGTGTTAAAAAATTAATATTGATGTGCAGATTGAGTATAAATATGTACCTAGACCAGCTTCAAACAAGTCCTGGTGATTTCATTAAATCTTTTTAATAGCCACTGTCAGTGGGAACTCCGTGTTCTCAGAGAAAATGACTTCCTGTATTTCTTCCAAATCGTTATTTGATTTTTAAAGCAAAACAGCCCCAAGCTAAAATAATAGACAATTAGTTTGCCCACAGTCAAATTAAGATTTGTCAGCTAAGATCCTTTGTGGGACATGCAATAGATGTAGCATGTTTTACTTAAAAATGTGAAATTCCACTTTGTTAGTTTCACAGGCATATGTTACAATCAGGTTCTGATCTACCTTCTGACAACACATGCTATTGTAATATAAGTAATAATAAGAAAATGTAGCAAGGTTCTGATGATACACACCTGAAAAAGGGCACTCGGATACTGAAATCAGATTTGTAAGCATCGATGAAAATACATACATTCTGAAAGGTGCATGCAATTTAATTAACATATATTACATGTGGATAAGTCATGTTTATGGACACTACTTTTATCAGTTTCAAAGGATTACTTTGAAGTGATATTTGCTACTGAAGGAATTATTTTTGGTTTATATTCCTAAGTATGTAAGTGGCAGATGACTCTGTCTCAGGACTGCAAATGGGTTTTGCAGTCACCTCTTGCTTACAGGACCTAGTTATTCCTGAGGGCCCTCTGTGGCAATGTAATACAAACCACAGCGGTCAATACATCATCGATAATGCATAGAGTCCAAGGGGAATCATGCAGATTTCTGAGCTTGAAGAGCACAATGAATTTGCATTGTGTATGTGCTTGACTGCACCTGAGTTCTCTTCGACATGTGTCTGCAAGGTTCACTTGTTCATTGGAGTGATAATAAAAAGCATATAGCTGACGCACAAAACCCATCAGTTAATTCACAATTGTTCAACAGTCCTCAAGTTAAAGCAAAATGCTTAATCTGTTCAGAAATACTAGCATTATCAAGATATAAAAGTCTGAAGCATATGTATACTGAGAAATATGGCAGCTATAATAAAACAGTAAGTGGCACATCAGAAAGGAGGAAGATGGAACCATTGAAACATTGTTACATTTCTGGACAAGAATGCTTGCATCATTTTTGAGGGCTGCTCAAGAAGAACATTAAATTGTATTTGCGGCATGTTAGCTAGGAAAAATATGTCACTTTTGAAACACTAAAGAATACATTACTGAAACAGCAAAAATTTAATTTAGATGCAATTTACAATCACAGAAATTTTGAAGTGTCACTCTTGATGTTCTGACAAACAGTCACAACTATGGGGACTATTCAAGAATGTAGTACACACACATGTATACAGATATTTCTCTCCACAGCAGACAGTTTTTCTTTGGTTTATTTCTGAAGTAACTTACTAAGCACAGTTTGCAATTTATGTGCCATTATTCAGCAGTTGTTGAAAAGTTACAAGGGTTCATTCCAGTAAAACAAATGTTTGGAGAGGATATTTATTATGCAGTTGCCAGTGTTTTAATGTCTAGTGATGTTAGAAAAATCTTGTCACTTAGTCAG
This sequence comes from Chloroceryle aenea, assembly GCA_013399075.1. Classification (NCBI taxonomy): domain Eukaryota; kingdom Metazoa; phylum Chordata; class Aves; order Coraciiformes; family Cerylidae; genus Chloroceryle; species Chloroceryle aenea. Next base: position 229,322 of record VWZY01008425.1, on the reverse strand, counting down.
CCATGGGAGCAACTTCATTGCCTCAGGAAAAAAAAAAAAAAAGGTATCATATTTTATATCCAATATCATAATGTGTTCCACATTTTATCACTTCATTATACACCAGGGATCATTCTGCTCCAAGTTACCACATCTGTTTCCCATGTTGGCTGTCCTTACTCAGCAAGCTGAATTAATCTGCAAGATAATGTTATTTCCACACTGAGCTTTTCAAGGAACTTGATGGAACACAGCACGATGCTTTTATACATGATAAAGTGAGATATTTGATAAAGGAGGGAGAGCTAAAATGTTCCTCTGGATGGGAATACACACTGAAGTATTCGTGTTCAAACAACAACATCCATTTAAAAAAAATATATTTTTTCATGGATTTCCAAGTTCTCTTGTGAGACACCAATCTTTAAAGATGCTTTTGGTAACTAGAATTGTGATAATTCTACAGTCACAGAAGAACATGACCAAGTTTTATGAGGTTCATGAGTTCTTGTAAAAAAAGATTCTTAATAAGCAATTTCTTAGTAAGCAGAAGAAAATTATGTATTTTTTTCCCAAAGTGGCTCCTCTCACTCTCCAAAACAATAATTTGAAATCTTGTAAGATTCCACTAAGAATCTGAATTCAAATTTGCAGAATTTTTTTGTCTGTTAAATGTTTTTAAATTCATTTCAGAAGTTGGAAATAATTGTTTTCCACATTAAGTAGGAAGCTAGTGTTGATATTCTAGTGTTAATAATCCATGACTAAAAAAAACCTCAAAAATTAAGAATTACCAATTTGCAAGTGTAGAACATCTAGCTAGAGCTGTCATTTTTAAGAGTGAGCTGCATAAAGGACTGCACAAAACTACTTTGCCAATGTACATAAACTAGGAAATGCAATGTATTTATTTCAGGATTGCCTAATAACTCCAAGAACTCATTAAACAATATGCTTTTGCTACCTTCCTGCTAATCCAAAATACCATTTTTCCTATGAAATCTCTGAATTTGGAAAAAAAAAACCCAACACCATAAGCATTCCAAGCTATGTTTTACATGAGAGAAACTATTAAAATAAAAAATAATTCTAAACTGGAGAAAAATACTACCTAGGAGTATAAAATAACTAAGTTTAATGAAAACCAAAATAAAAAAATATATTTTTTCTTTCTCTATGCATACAGTTTGTCCATCAGGAAAATAATTTACAGTCCATTTACAAGTACTGGAGACTCCTTCACAGACAGATACCATACTAGATGCCTAATTTAGCATATAATGACTTTCACCAACTCACAGAGTTCTGGTGGGGTCCAAATGTTACTGAACTGGAATATGGGACAATTCGTTGCAACAATGAATGTAATGTTAAAGGAAACATGTCCATGCATTCATGATTTGACAGTTCGTACTTTTGATTAATTTATCACATTTTAAGCTCAATTCTTTAACAGCAACAGAAAAGTAAGAAATTCAGAAGTTTACTGAAGAGTGCTGACAGTTTCAGAGAGAACAAGTGTGATGTTTCATACGGACATAGATGTCTTACATGAAGTACCTTCCACTAAAAGGAAATTTAAATTAAGAGTTAATTTTATTTAGAAGCAAGTATCTTCTTACAATAGCTAGCATATCAGCCACAAATTCAATACTGTGCCCCCTTTCAGTTATGTGACTTAGTATGATTTAGTGAACTCAGTCAGTCAGGAAAGAAACATTGTTTCATATAACAGAGGTGGAAATTTATTACAGTTTTTTAGTTCAGCAACAAAGATTATCAAATCTATTTGTCACACCCAGAATGTAAATCACATGCTGCAAGTCACCAAGATTAGTCCAAGCTGACATCTGGTAGATTTTTCTTAGTACGTAGACATTTTCCTGTTTATCTATTTATCTTCCTACAACATCTATTTATCTTCCTACAGCACACCACCACCCCAATCTTCTTTAAACATCTTGCAGGAAAAGGTATTGTGGTATTTTCTGACATTTTTTTCCCAAGCATAGGAGAAATCTACTTTTGTTCATAACCCCTTTAGGGGGACCTTTGGAGATGCTCCCAAGAAATGAGCTGTAAAGTCAAAGAAATAACTTGCTTACCTAGGCTTCCAGCATGACATACTTTCATGAGAAAAGCACTCAATACATGAACAATGAAAGTTAATGGAGATGACAGATCTCCTCTAATCCTAAAGAAGGGCTGAACAGGAAGGCTGTCTAGGCAAGGTAAAGTTGTAATTTTAAGAGACCACACTAAACAGTCCATTAGGTTTGCACAGCAAATTTCAGTAGTAAGGGGACTGCAGGGATTTCTTCTGTGAGAAGCTGCTAGAAGCTGAGTTACCTCAACCCATTAACTTTTCATTATATTTTCTCTCCCCTGTCCAGCTGAGAAGGGGAGTGATAGAACAGCTTTGATGGGTACCTGGTGTCAAGCCAGGATCAATCTCCCACAAACAGCTAAAAGGTAAGTATGACTGGTTGCTTTTGTATCTTATCAAGTCTCATAAAACACACCTCCCTTCTCCATATATATAGAAAACATATGAATTCTATGTGTGTTTTTAAATATTTTATTTTAGGATATGCACTTTCAAGTAAATGTAAAAAGTTCAAATTCACAGATAATTTTATTAGAGAAGTCCCGTTCTGAACGAAGTTGCACAAACTTCTAACAAGAAATGGGAAGGCTAAATTTCAAATGAACAAGACAGACTGTGTTAAAGAAGACACAGTGACTTCCCTCATCTTTTAGTACAGCAGGAGGGACTCTAAGAATAAGACCCGGGTCATCTGGAAAAATCTGCTGGTATTCAATAGTTCTAAATACATTTACCTCGTAACTCCTTCCACATTTTACTTCTGCTATGGCATTCATTGTTTAATACAGTAGAGAAGATTAAGAGTTTTTCTAGTGTTACCAGGGTGGCTTTTTTTTCCTGGATTGGTTTGGTTTATTTAAATGATGCTTACAATAGAAGAAAGAAACAAATAGCTGGAAAACAAGAGTCTTAGATACCATTTGTACAGGAAACGTAAGGTGACAGACCAAAACAAAGTTATGCTATCTAATATCCTTCTACTTATCTAGTCTTTAATAGAACATACAAAGGCATTATTATAACCCAAATGAAAACCTCTTGGAGTCACCATGAGTGCTCAGTAATGGGTAAAGTATTATTACCTTATTGAAGATATCAGACAGAGTCAAAATTTAATATGAAAACTAAAAGTGAAAATAGGTCTTTTTTCTATCTCTAAACAACAAAGTAGAGAAAAACCCTTCTAGCTGGACATCTCAGCACTTCTAGCTCTCCAGTCAGCCAAATCTTCTATCCCTGTAGGAACTATGACCAAATTTGAAAATCAAAGCGGCACTAAAGCAAGAATTTTCCATATTTGAAGAAGGCAATAGATAAGTTTGTCTTCAGGCAGTAGTAAAATACATTTAGAAACTGTCTCATAAATACAAAATTATCTAACTGGCATAATGGCCTACTTTATGTATTTATTTAAAACTTCTTCCTTAGGACTTTGCTTTTACTTGAAATTACAAAAGATATGACACACAACCCTCAGATGAGTATCAAGATCTTTTCAATTTCTCATTTCATATATATTTTTCATTAAATTTAGTCCGAAATTGTGATTTTTATTTCTTGTTTTTTAATTTGAAAAAGCAAGTAATTCTTTCTGAGTTTCATAATTGGATTATTTTAGCAATGTCATCTGAGAGATTTTATTTTCCAGAGAGTAAGTATTTAATTTACCCATAGCACAATTTAATTTCTTATAAATCCTTGAGGATCTAGTGCTTTTATGAATCTTACCTAAAGAAGATACATCTATCAGTAGGCATCGCTAACTAGACTATGATATTTTCAAAAAATTATTAGCAGTCAGAGAAATCAAATGCTGTCTGACTACCTTTCTGAGGGCATCCCATCATCCGTTAGGAGTATCATTAGGTTTATTAAATAGCTTCTCCAAACTTTTGACATGAAGAATGTCCTTCATTAAGTGTTAGAGTGTTCTTCATCACAGGAAGCACAGTCTCACAGATTATATGATAAAAATTGCATGTGATCTGACTATCTTGAATAATCAAAATTTTCCTCTGTTTAAAGATATGACTTTTTTATAACTAAGAAATATTCTATTCATAGGCTAACATTAGGGGGTTGTTTCTGAATTATTACAGTGGAGTCACGTTAGCATGAAAAAACCCCAAACATACAGAAATGGTGCTCCTACTTGCAGGAAGTACAGTGAATGGTAATCAAAATGTTCCTATTAAGGAACATTTCATGAAATTTCAGTAAAGCCATGTTTTGTTCAGCAGTGTTTCGTATTGAGGAAACAGCTACAGCTTCTAATAAGTTTTATACAAAAGCGGCTTTTTAAACTCTGAAAAAAAAATCTGTTTCTGAATTATTACCTAGTAAATGTGATGTTTGTCCAATGTTTTGTTAACCTAAAATGTATAATCATTTGGAGGGTTCTTAGTCATCATGTCAGAATGCTTTATAGTCTCTCAAAATGATTCGCTCTGCATCGTACAGGAAGGTCCCATTCAGACAGCAGGGAATTAAAGAGTTTCCAAATTCAGTACTTGTATTATTGAACTAGCAAGTTGACCCTCAAAATCAGGTTTCTTCAGGGACATCTATCTCAGTAACTTTAGCAACTGGTAATGCAGCTGTCTACTCTTGAGACCGTCAGTCTGGGATCTTCCAGGAGGGGAGGTGAATTAAAATGCTGTTTTAAAAAACATGGTTTTTTGAACAATTTTACACATTTCTGTTTGGGCAAGTGAAAATACATTCTTCAAGTTCTCATTTTTTTCTCCATTGATTCTGAAGCCATTTTACCAATTTCTGTTTTTACAAGCTGAATAAACATCTAACAACAGATGCCTACATTTTCCCATAGGATTTACAGGAGGATCATCAACCTTTTTTGATTCTCCTACAGTGTTTGTTTGGTAGTAAGTTTAAAATACCATTTGCATAAATTCATATCTCACATTCTCACTTACAGACTTGTAATTTGCAGTGTGTTAGAAAAGTCTCAACAGACAATTGCAGGCAAAGAATTGATGGACATCCCTGTTAAAATACAAAAAACAGTATTTATTGCTACATCAGCCACCTGTAGAATTTTTCATTTCCAGTAATGTCACAGGAAGAACAAAAGGAACAACAGGAAGCTAAATCCAAATTCCTTGCATATCTTAATATAGTTACCTAATTAACCTGGATTTCTAAGTCATTTTCCATGTAAATATGGATATTAAATAAGTAGGTGCAACAAAAGTAATGCATGAAGCAGAGGTAAAAGCCTTAATTGTTTGGTTCTTTCAAAAATCCAGAATATTTTTCAAAAATATTATAAAATTATGAGGCCATTATTAGGTGGGCCCTGGGTTTTCTCACAGATACCAAGTAGTCACAACAATCATAGATTACTTTTTCATGAATTAAATGGTCTTTTCATTTCACCCAGAATATACCCCATCTTTTAGATGAATTAGTTGTCACTGATGGATTTTTGCATGCTGAAGTTTTTGTTTTAATCTTACTTCTCTCTGGAAAACAAAATATCCTATTCTTCTATCAGTTAGCTAGAATTGGTTTTGAAACCATTGCACAAAAGAAAAAAAAAAACCAAACTTGAAAAGAAACATCTTAAATGCAAGAATTCTGCAAAGAAGGATCTCTGTTAATAGAAATAAGCACTGCAAGTGATTCAAAGCTGAAAGCATCTGGGAAAAAGCAAATTAACCTAGCTTTTGGAGTGAACTGATGTGATTTCCCCCTTCTCATTCCCTAATGAAACACAACAGCAGGATACTATGGCCTGCTTTATTTTTCACATCTTTTGTTCTGAAGTACAGTTGCTTCCTTCTGGGTTTATACTGGAGATATCTAAGGCCTGATCCAGAAAATAAAACGTTGTTCTTATAAACACCCTTGACATGGTTAGAACTAGCACCCAAAGAAAATGATTTGTTTTCTTCAATCATTGTGTTGATTAAAATAAAATATAATTACATTAACTTAGTGGAAATATTTTCACTGTCTACTCACCTATAATATTGCCATCAAATAATTTCATCAACAGAAGAATTCTAGCGACATCATCTCAAAGTTGTATAGCAAATTTTGATCTGAAACCAAGGAGAAAAAGGGATGGAGGTACAGATTATTTATATTATTGCCCTTATTATTGCTGTCAGTTAATCTTGAGCAATTCACTATGTAGTGCAAGATGAGACCAAAAGGTCATGTAAACCCCTAGATCTTACTAATCTATATTTGCAAAGAGAGAAAAGTAAAAATTCAAGAAGATAAAAGTTCTAAAACTAATCTAAGTCAATGTTTTATGTCCAGTAAAGTATACTTGGAAATAAGTTTATATTTTATTTTTCTCAGCCTACTAATATGGGAAATATGTAAAAGGACCTGGAAATCCTGGAGGAAAGAAGGTTAATTTGTGTCCTGGAAGTGATGATGGCCAACAGCATACAGGGCTGTAGCAGCAGGAAAAAAGCCAGGAGAGTTGAGTAGAGTCATCATCCCCCTTTACTCAGCACTTACTAGACCACAGTGAGATACTACATCCAGCTTTGAGACTGCAGTACTAAAAAGATGATTAAAACCAACAAGACTGTGGTGGGTGGGACTGGAGCACTTGGGAGGATAGGGATTTGGTGATACTGAGACAGGAGGCACCTGACAGTGGCCCCCCAGTACCTGTGTGAGGGATATGAAGGAGAGAGATTCAGGATCTTCACCATGGTGTATAGAGGGAGGATGTGAAAGAATAAACATAAGTGGAATTGAGAGTTCAGGCTGGATAAAAGAAAAAGCTTTTCACTCTGAGGTAAGTTAGGTTGCCCAGAGAAGTTGTGTGACCTCCATCATTGGAGGTGATCCCCCCAAGTCTGTAAGGTGCTGTGTCCTCTGGGACAGCCGGGACCATGTCTCTGAATTTGTTAGGGGAAGTCACTACCTGACTTTGTGCCTCTGTTCTCCTTCATGCATGTGGAGATGAGTATTTTATAAATACATATTTGCAAGGGTAAGAGCAAGAAGAATACACTTTATCATCTAAATTTAGCAGACTTTTCCAAAACAGCACTAAAATCTAAGGGCTGAAACACAAGTTAATAAAAATCAGAGCAGTTCTTCTCTGACCTTTAATGATTTCAGTGTTAATGATTTGATGATTTCATGTTAAGTGTGTCTTTTCTTCAGCTTCATCACCCTATGAAACTTTCATTTTGTATTCCATTTTTCAGGCATTAGACATGACTGCATGGCAATCTTGTCAATATATATAAAACCATATGGAAGCTATTTCTTCTTAAAAACTTGTTAAAAACTTTCTGGAATACTGCATAGCAGAACAGTTACATCAAAATAATGTTAGATAAGTTATGTTGGCATGTGGCATCCGTAAAGTCTTCACAAGCTTTTGATTATTTTCCCCTAACACTTCACAGTAAAGAATACTCTTTTGTTTCAGATTCCCATGACGCCATTAAAAAAAAATTAAAAAAAAAATAGAAAAGAGAGAAAAAGACATGCTTTATTTTTATGAAAAGGCAATAAAATGTGTCTGGGAAGCTTTAAACCGCTATTTTTTTGTCAGTTTTGCTGTTCTCTTTTTTTTTTTTCATTTACAGCCAGTTCAATATATCACTTGTGAAGATTACATTTCTTTTTTCCCAACCAAACAAAACCAAAAAACTCTAAACACCTATATCATAAATTAATTTTTCTATTTATCTTGAGCTCCATTTGAAATTTTGTTTTCTGTTGGTTGCATCTCCCTCATTACCAATGATTTTGTGGTATCACTTTACAGCTGACTTTATTCTGACTGGTAAGATCAGAAAAGCCCGAGCCTAAATGCCTAAGTCATAAATTTTAACTGTCCTTCATTTTAAATGTTTCCTGAAGACTATTCTCCATTTGGTGATCTGTAGATGCTAGGTTTTTTCCCACTGTTCTTACATTGTCCTCTAGAAATGCTGACAAAGATTAACTGCATGAGTTCACCCTGTGTCAGCCTTCTATACTCCTTCCAAGTCGAAATGTTTCTAATGTCATTAAGAAGAAAGATTCAACATATGTAGATGCATATTCTACACACTGTTATGCTTCCAGTAGCCAAATAATTTCTTTTGTCATGCTGTCAGCTTTTTCAAGGCCACTAGGAAGCACCAGTCTTTGCTTGTAAGACCCAATTCACTGTGTGTGACATAGAGGCTGGAGGAAATCCAGTCACTGCTTGTCAGTAGGCAGCTACTGACCTCCAAGCACTGCATGGAGCAGGAAGAAGGGATCCCCAAAGGCAAATAGTGTTCATGGTTTCTGAGGTTATCTGTCATATTTTGTAAAATGTGGGTGTTGACAAGCATTCTGGGGGAGTTACCATTTTTTCAGTGGGTAGAACACTTACATGCTACAGGTGACGCACAATTTTAAAGTGAGATGGGATTTCAGACTTTATAATCACATTAATAGCATCTTCTCAGATTTATCTAGGATCCTGGTCTAAAGCACATGCTAAGATACACATTGAGAGCAGGAGGACAGTCAAAAAAGCCAGTCTGAGCCTCACCTGCCCAAACCAAGCAAATCGTATGAACAAAGTGTGGGGTTACCACAGTGAACCTATGCAGAAGCTGGATCTATGGCAGAAGTGCTTCTGACTGAGTATTCTCATGGCAGGAACCTACTGTGCTATGGATCAATTCTTGCTATCATTATCCTTCTGGGAGGAAATGGATTAGTCGAGGGTTAGCTCTCTGTGGAACTTCCTTAACTCACTGACATATGCCACTTGTGGTGGGAAGTGCACTCTACTGCATTCTTGATTCTGCTGTGGGATTAACGTCTATCAGGATAATAATAATTTAAATACAGGGCAAAATAAATGCAACAGTCACAAATTACTCTTAAAGGCGATAAGGTAGGGAAGGGAGAGAGACCAAGACATGTACAGAAATGATAGGAGTAATGGGGATATTTGAGAGAGGGATGTTTAGACAAATGATTCAGGGGAAAAAATAGCAGCAAGAATTGTAAAGGTTGTCAGTATGGAAATCAAGCATTAAGGGACATGTGAGAGGATCAGAGATGTTGCACAAGGACATGAACAGGACTCCTTAACATGGTAAAAAAGCTAATAGAAGGGAGAGACAGGGAGAGGTAAGTAAAGATAAATGATGGTTGAAGCCATAGCTCAGATATAGTAACACTTATCCGCCTTTGTGAAATATTTTTTGCAGACTAGGGAAACGGAGTCTGTGGAATGCAGAAATAGACTCCCAGCTGACTAGTAGGAGTAGTGTTAGTATGAATATTATATCTATTTGTGGTGCGGTAGCAGGCAAGAGCATCACTGAGAATCAGTGACTATCTGATGCTATGAATAATGCAGATAAAGTAACAAAACAGGCACTGCTGCCTTAGATAGCTCCTGGCTGGCCTAGATAAAGCAGACACCAAGAAAACATAAAGAGTAAAGCTAGGAGAATTGAGCAGGTAAGCAGCAGTTACATCTACTTACAGGTCCAGTGACTCAGAAGCAAGTTCTGCTCACTATAAATCTTTGGCAAAGAGGTATATACATGGACATTGTGTTTCCTTATTCCTACTACTTTTCAAAGAGTGTCCTACTGGACTAGCTCCCCATTTCCTACTCTTCTGAGATCTACAGACCACATGCAAATTAATGGCAACATTTCTATGGAACATATTAATAATTTCTAATCTGTAACTGAAAAGAGCAAGAATTTACGACAACTCTTGCAAGCCAGCTGACTTCCCAAACAAGTTCTGACCTGCTGTCTCTGACATGGATTTCTCTACCTGTTCAAGTTCTCATGGTATTAAAAGCTACAGGAAATTAATTTCCTACAATGGGGGGGGGGGGGAAACTACTTTGAAGGGGAA